>VJXU01007071.1:0-10247 GCA_008694245.1 Ganoderma sp. BRIUMSc | reverse complement strand
CGCGATTGGGCCGGGCCCGGGCGACGCGCTGCAGCGGCTCCGCGTCGGGCTGTCCTTCGAGCCATACGCCCTCAACCCCGCATGGGTGCGCAAGGCGCACATCAGTTTGAGCGTGCGCCGCGCTTCTCCTGGTGCGGAACAGCCGCAGAGCGAGGAATAGGAATAGGAATAGGAGTGGGTCATGGAGGAGGAAGAAGGTGATGTTTAGAGTGCCAGTGTTTAGGTTGCTTTCCGTTCTCGAGTGGGATTCCACACACGCGATCGATATCATTACCACGGGGAGGTTTCGAAGTGCATATCCCCGAAATCTATACACAAAGGTTGTTCAATCCACCCTCGAGGCCATTTGCGCGGCATCCTATCGGTCTCGGCAGCTCGTCGCACAGCTTTCGCCGAGTCTGCTCCTCGTCCCTCTCGCCTACATAGTACACACCTGCACCGCGCACGCTTGGCCCTTAGGCTTTTATCTCCCCCTTGCCAAGCTGCCTCCGCCAGTACTCGTCCCGAGCGCGTCTGTTCGCGGCACGTCCTCGAACTCCCCGGCCTGGTCTGCAAGGACGTCTGAATGTCAATATTGGCGAGCTTACTTTGATGGATGCGAAATGAGGTGCTCACGGCAATGACGACGACGCGGCTGTCGTCCTCAATTCAAAGTTCTGGATCGCAGCTGGGTGCATGCTGTCCTCTGTGAACGGATGTGGCGACTCGGAGGGTGGTCGGGTGGTGCATCGCGAGCGAGACTTTACTGTTGTTCCCTGTGCGGCATGGAGAGAGGAGCAGTGCAATGCGTCTCTCGCAAGGCGGTATCAGAAATGATTGAAGGTTCAAACTTTATCCCTGTCGCACAGTCACGATCAGTCCTACACAATCGTCAACGTCAACTTCTACACAGATGAATCAGGGGTCCTATTGAACGAAAAAACAACTTCAAAGACCGATTTGGTTTGCAGGTGCAAGTCAAGAACTCACCGACACAAGCTGATCCCAACCTTCTACTGCGATACCCGTAATGCTCGGAAGGCTCCTCCAAATCTCTGTCCTCCCGTCCCTGTCGCGCGCTATCAAGGCAGTCGCGCATAGGTTGCATATCTTTCCACTGCCCTCGTATTCGCTGATCAAGCGAAGAATGGCGCCCCCATGCATTGGACTTCCCCTCAGATAAGTCGAGGACTGTGTGCAGACCCGACCCCGGTAAAGAGTCTCCAATATCGTCCTGCCGCACTCCGCCTTACGTGGGCACCGCTCCGACGGACCCGCACAAAAAATGTCGGCGTTCAGGTTGGACTGACGTTGAACCAAACTGACGTGAGCGGTGCAGCATTGTTCCAACGTGGGCAGGTCGAGCGTCTCCGACGTCCCGTCGGCGCGCTGCGTGCCCTTGAAAAGCACGGACCGGAATTGGCAGCATTGGTAGATGGCGACGGGCATCATGTCCGTCTCTCCGAGGAGCTGGATGAGGTTGAGGGCTTCCACCCAGCTAGGAGAAGGGATGTGGTGGACGAGATGGCTGGAGCGGCCTTCCTGCTTCCACCACTCCTCGTAGGATGACGGCTTGAAGATGCTCCCCAGCCGGCGTTTCGCTTCCTCGAGGACCCACTCCACGTGATACTTGTGTCCGAGCCGCGCAACAGCTGCAAGGATATCGAACGCAACAGGCTGGTCCGGCAGCATGAATCTGGGATCGCCGCGACGAGGTCAAGGCAAACTTAACATGAGCACTGGTTGACCTCTACCCCAGAAGTCGACAATGACGCACCGGGTCCCGTCGTACAGCATATGGAGGAGCTGCTTGAAATCATGCGCCGAGTCCGAGACATGTACCACGGGTCTCCCATCGGCGATGTCAGAGGGTGCAGGAAGGGGAGGCTGAGGGACGCCAAACATGTTCTGAAAGACTTCGGAGTGGCGGGCGAGGACACCAGTGTGGACGCAAAATGCTGCACTATCCCGCGCTACAACAACCACGTTCCCATCCTCGAACCACAGCTCAGGGTCTTTCTGGGGATGGAGTCCAGACGCCGCAGATTCGGACGGGGGAGACCCAGACTGCCTTTGCATGTCGAGGTAAGTAGGTAGTGCAGTGTGCAGGGAACGCGACTGGGAAGGACGAACTCCAAAAGCGCCAGCGTACGTCTGGTTCTTGAAGGTTAAAGTTGCTATACCGTGTGGCTGAACAACTGTAGCATCCATCGGCAAACTCCGGGGCTGCTGCGGTAAACCTCTCCCGAAGAGGTAATACTACTTACTGTTAGGTATCTCGTCATGGTTCAATCGGCTCCTGGGCTTGTGGAGGACCACTTGGAGGCCAGCTGCGACGGTGGAAACTACGCTTGAACTAAGTAATTAGGCTCTGGCGTCCATTGGTGACTAACTTATACTTGTGGACACGCCAGCGGCAGTGGCGGCCCGGATGAAGCGGGACCGTCTGTGCGCTACTCATTTTCCAAATCTATCTTCACCGCCTCGCGGCTGGCTGCGCATAACTCAACTCCTCATCCTGTCCACCACCTCTGCTTAGAAATGTGAATCTTGAGAACCGGTATCGGTCTCGGGCACGGCCTTTTCGGCCTTACGGAGACCGAGACGACCGCTGAAGTAGCCCAACGTCGGAATCAATGTTGACCCACCAACCCTCCGACAACACTTCCCAGCCTTGAGGTCCGCGACGCTCGCGCATGCCCGAATGTTCTGCCGCGCTTTTGGCAGCCGATGGGTCTTTGTATGTACGTTAGTTTCTAGGCTCACAGCCCAATGGCCAAACAGTTGAAACGTGCGCCGTTTCATCTACATACATCCAACCAAGGCAGGCTACTGACTGGACTTCAGCCAGCATGATTGCGAACCTTCGAGTTCTTGGCCTCGCGTGCACAAGCATCTCTAAAAGCCCGCAGGAGTGGTTATCACTTTTCGAGGCTGCGGTCCACGGCCATCCTTGCATCCTGGAGCGTCGGTCACGGCCAGGGTCCTCGGAGCCATTGGCGTGTGCAGCATCGCGCATTCTACAATTCCACTACTTACTTACGCATCGAACGTGCGACGATCGCATCTTCTGCCAGGCAATTGCGGGATACAAAGTGGAGCACCGGCGCTAGAGGCTTCGGACCGAGCTGGGTAGGTCTCGGGTTCGTTCACATTCGCATAAGCACTTGCATACCCGTTGGCCGTTATTCCGACACTTGTTTATACATATAGCCTCCACAGTCCGACCTCGATTCTAACATCCAGATTCTGTCTCTCCTTTCCCGCTTTCACTGCCGCAGCCTCCGTGTCCCGATCAATTTCAAGTCTAAGTTCGTGAGCGCAAACTAGCCGTAGTATGAGGTGAGTCAGGGCATTGTCTCCTATTACTTCCTGCTGTTTAACCACCGCGCACGCACACAGTTCTTCCCCGGATCCATACTCCACCGTCACCGCCAGGCCCGAGTATCCGCCTAGTGCCTCCACCCCCATCGTCGCCCCCGTTCCCCGAGTGCAAAGTTACGGATTTTCGCCAAATGCGAAGGAAGGAAGCGACGACGGCGTGCAGGTGGACGTGCGCCAGCTTGCGCTGATGCGCACCCCAAGCCCGACACCGTCAGAGCAGTACGTGCTGACGCACAAGAGCCGAGAGTGCGACCTCAGGAGGACGTTCGACTTCAGAGGGAACCCCCGACAGATCCGTACGTCCCGTCCCGCACGGTCCCAGGTTCCCGGTGGAAGACAGGCACAGGCATTGACGTGGACGTTTGCGCCCCGCGTTCGGGCTCCTTTGCAGTCACGGTCGCGGTGGCGGGAGTGGTGCTGGTTGCCGTGCTTCTCTTCCTCGTGTTCCAGACGCACATCGAGGAGTGGCTGCGCCCCTTCGCGGTTTGGATGCACGAGTGAGTCCCACTGAGTCGTCACGGTGGTGCCCAGCTACCGTTCTCTCACGCTAGTACTCATACCATTGTATCCTTCTACAGCACCCCTGGCGGGTGGGTCATCCCCATCGCGATCATGATCGTCCTGTCCTTCCCTCCGGTGAGTTGTGGTGCAAGATCGGAGTCTCACGGGAGGACGTAGTCCGCTGATCCGCGCTCTGGAATGCGTCGTATGTCTTATGTAGCTCTTCGGGCACGAAATCGTCGCCGTGTTGTGCGGAGATGTGTGGGGCATCGGGATCGGCTTCGGGATCGTCGCGGCGGGCACGATTATCGGCGAGCTCGCCAACTTCTTGTATGTCATCCATTCTTGCCCTCCCTTGCTCCGGCGTGTGCGGTGGCTAACACGGCGCACGTGCACTTCGAAGCGTGTTCAAGCACTGGTGCAAGGCGCGCGGACAGCGGACGGAAGAGGCGAACCTCAAGTACGCGGTCCTCGCGCAGGTCGTGCGCGACGGCGGCTTCATGATCCCCGTCGTCATGCGCCTCGGCGCGATCCCTGGACACGGTGCGTCCCTTCCTGGCTCACGCCTTTCTGTCCTGCCGTTTTTTGTCTTTCCCTCCGCCGCAAGACGCTGACGAGGCGCGACGTGACCGAACAGTGCTGACGGCGATCTTCTCGACGCTCGGGATGGGCCTGTGGACGTTCCTCGGCGCGGCGGTCCTCGGGCTCCCGAAGCAGCTCGCGGTGGTGTACATCGGCGCGTCGGAAGCGGACCCGGGTGAGCCTCACCGCTCTGCCAGTGCCTCGCAACAGCATCGTGCTTACGGGCCGCGCATTTCGACTGACTCTGACAGCCACCGCGAAGAAGGGGAGGATCATCAAGATCGCCGTGATCCTGCTCACGGTGCTCGTCACGCACCTCGCCATGCGCTACATCTACCGCAAGATGGACGCGGTCAAGGCGAGCGTCGTGTCCCGCCGCAGGAAGGCCCGGTGCGTCGCGCGTCTTCTCCTCCTCCTTTGTCCATGCGTGCGTGTTGCTGACCGTCGCGCTTCGTCCCCCTCCATTCCCCATCATGGCGTCGCGTTCTGGTCGGAACGTTGGTCTCGCCCCCGCCCTCCCTGCACCCTCCCTCATACCGCCGACCGACATGACCGTTGACAGCCAAACGAAAATGCTTGTTGCCGCTGGATACACCGTGGATTCGAACTCGAACTCGAGCTCGGACGGCGACCTCCCTAATGCCCTCAGCGACTCGGAGCGCGTGGCCGGGGTCGAGGCGGTCAGCCTAACCTCCCTCCAGCGTCGGAGTGGCGGTGGTCGTGGTGGTGGCTCCGCGTATTGCGCCGATTCGGATTTGAAGGCCCACCCGAGCCTGCATGTGGATCGGGATCCGTTCGGGAGTTCGAGGGATACCGTAGCTAGCACGGCCACGGCGCATTGGGGCCACTAGCCACTAGTCAGGAGTGGAGGCTTTTCCTGAGCGTGGGGGGAGGGGCATTCTGAGTATTAGGTCCATGCTACCGGACTATTATACTGTGGCTGTGGGGTTTGAACTTGCGGCGCAACGCGATATTAGCTTTCCAGGACCGGCGTAGTAATTGGACTAGACTAGTTTGAAATTGATCTTTGGGATGTCGGCCGTAGTGAGGAGAGAGTGCTTTCATTGTTTCACAGTACAGTGTTCAAGTCATCCGACATGATGAACAGGATGTAGCGATCTTCCAATAGGTATTTTTCTCTTAAGGTATATTGGCCATGAGGGAAACGTGATATTCCCAGATATGTGGTGACAAAAAGTCCAGTCGTGCGGCTATGCACGGTGGAATACGGAGTGTCTAAACAGCTGAGTGAATAAACATGACGCGCGCCTGTCGCCGACCTGGCTGTTGTTTGTCCTTATTGACACTGTTAGGCGAGGAGTCAGCCTTGTCGCGCGGTCGACCTCCCACCACCAACCTCTTCTCCTTCCTTATCCTTTCCCTTGACAACAAATTATCATATGTATACCGTATTGACCACAACGATGCCTTAATTGTGTTCGATGCCACTTTTGACCGTTAAGTAAAGTCGAATTCAAATTGGCAAACTTCCAAGTTCGCGAGCCCTCTTGGCACTTGACGTCGTTCCTCAGGATGGTATCGACCGACGCGGTTTGCCTGAATTCGAAATATCCATCAAAATGCAAGGCTCTCGCACGAATTACAAGTCTCCTGAGTGAGCCCTGCGAAAAGTGCTCCGGACAATAAGTATGACAACCAGGCCGTGACCGGCGCCGCGCCGCCGGCCAATGCACAAAGTACTCGGCTACCGTTTCTCCATCACAAGTCATTGTCACGCTATCGCATAACTCTAAACTCAAGTTGAAGGGCCTGCCTCCAGGCTACAGCCTTTTCTTTGGTACGCCTCTCTTCCCGCAGTAGACCTGACCTTTGCCGTGACAGGATAACACCCAGTCAATGAGACCGGCTTTGAGAACCCAAGGCGGCGTCGGGTATGCACCGACGTCCAATGCTCAATGCCCTCCGTCGAACGCTTAAGCATGCCGGCCCATCTTCACTTGTGGTCGGCGCAGAACGAAAAGTATAAATCCGGGCACGATGACGGGTATTCCTCATCGTGTTCATCGACTTGCTTCCCTGGCCTCTCGCCTCTACATCCACTCGCCTCGCCTCGCATCACCCACCTTTCTCCCCATCATGTCCCACTCAGGCTCTTGGTCCGGTGAGTACCCAGTGGCCCTCGAGTCTCGCCACTGGCAGCGTTCTCACCAACACGTCCCGCAGTCCTTCCCATCACTGCCCTTCCCCCCGACGTGACTGTGGACCCCAACTTCAAGATCGACATCGTCAACCCGAACACCGGCGCCGTCGGCCTGCAGGTCAGCGAGATCGCCAACGCGACCTGGTTCAAGGCGTATAACCATCCCCGCCCCGGCGAGAAGGCCCGGGACAGACTGTGCGACCCCGTGCGTTGGGCGGCATTCACGCGAAATATGCTCGACACGTCCGTCACCCAGCTCGTCTCCGGAGTCGACACCCAGCGCTCCGACCTTGTGCCCTCGTCCGGCGCCGCCCAGCACGCGCTGCACGCTTTCGTATGTGGTTCTGTTGCGCTCGACTCGTTTTTTCGCTGCTAACAGGCGACGTACGTTGCGCATGATAGATCCCCGGGGGCCCTTTGTATCCCGATATGAAAGCCGGCGTGACCAAGGCCACCCAATACACGGACCTGCGCGGTCTCCTCGCGGACATCCTCGCGTGCCAGGCGGCGTGGTACTTTAGAACCATTGTGCGTTGCTCTTCCTGCGTACCTCACGTCAAACAGATTCCGAGCTAACGGCTTTTTCGTCTATGCAGTTCGACAACGCCGCACTTGTCGAGAGGCTGATTGCGGGTCGCGGCCCCGATGCGCGGATCTGGCAGACGTGGCACAGGATCTGTGGCAACCTGCCTTGGGAATTCGAGTCGGAGTACCTCACCGCGCTCTACATCGTGAGCATCCGCAGGATGAAGGCCGGCAATACCTGGGCTTACTTCCCGGAGGTTGAGATCCGCGGTTAGGTCTTCTAGTGAGTCCTACTTGGCGAAAAGGTCCCAGATTATGGCGTGGGTGTATGATAATGAGGATGTGTACCCGTTGTACTATATAGTGCTCCAAGTCTAGCGATATGAATCAAAGAACTATGTCTTGAAAACTTAGGGTGTGTTGCGTTAAAGCCGATTCTGACTAGGGTCCGATC
Source organism: Ganoderma sp. BRIUMSc (assembly GCA_008694245.1). Lineage (NCBI taxonomy): Eukaryota > Fungi > Basidiomycota > Agaricomycetes > Polyporales > Polyporaceae > Ganoderma > Ganoderma sp. BRIUMSc. The sequence goes on along the minus strand of VJXU01007071.1, from coordinate 2,661 downwards.
GCCGTAGCGAAAACCTAAGTACCCTTGCACCAACACAACTGCCAGCGTTTCCGGCAGGGAAACATGATTGCGGCCCCGGTGCCAGGGTGTAGTGCTTCTGCGTGGTAGGTACCTCACGGCTTGTGGTCGCCGTTCTGAATGAGTACCCGCGGTCAGACTTCGTGTGCAATATGAAGGGGAAAAGTTGAACGTGAAGGTGAAAGTAATTGGGAGGGCGGTGCAGCTCCCCAACTTCAGCTTAGCTGGCATGGGCTGGCAAATCGATCCTTGTCATGCTGGTGCCTGGTGGCAGTACTGAATGTCTGAACGGTATGGGCGTCTATCGTCGTACGACCCTTGCTTCTCGCCGGTTCGCCACTGGTCGCCGCCTCAAGCTATCGGAGTGCTCTCTCCCAACCCCCTCAGCTTGCCTATGGAATTATGGCTTCTTATCCTTGTATGTAAGTGCAGCGGGTGGAACGATCCTAGGAACGCTCAGGAGAATAGAGGTGCAAGGTATGTACTCATACGAGTCGTCCCTATTCAAAGTCGCCTCAGACAATACTGCATTGTTAGTTTGTGGCCGTGGACTCGTGCGCCCTTCAAACGTCCCAGTTGCTCACCAATAACATCTTCCTCTGCTATTGAGATATTGTGACGGACGCAAAAAGTATTCTTCAATTACCATCGGCGAGCCGAACACTGTCTGATCATATTTGGGATCAAATGATCCTGCTGTTCACCGCTTTGGTGGGCCACTTTTGAGTGGCAGAACGAGAACTTGACACGTTGCGGCTCATGATGTTATTGACTGACATTTTTGCTAGAACCCACGATATGTGAGGCAACAAGTCTTCGGCCCACTACCATGTTGCTGTGGGCACCCGCCAACGCACAAAAGAAGGGCTTATCATCAGGTTCAGACCATTGCTTTGGTGCCTTTGTCTTTCCGCAGGCGACGAGATGTTGGCAGGGACCAACTAACACTCAGTCAATAGCAACAGCTTTGACGACACAAGGTGGCGTGGGGTATGTCCCGCTGTCCTAAGCTCAATACCCGCCGTCGTATGCTTTGCTCGAAGTCCTCTCCCGCTTACTCGCCTTGACTTGTGGCCGACCGGGCGCAGAAGGACGAGCACGAAAGGGATAAAAGATAGATGCGTGGACGAGAATCCCGCATCGCACTCCTCGGCTTGCATCTCTCGCCTCTCGTCTCTACATCGCCTCCCAAAAGCACAAGCAACCCTTCGCCCCTACGCCGCTAGTGTCTGCCCATCATGTCACTCCGTAGAGACTATAATTTCTGTGAGTACCCGGCCCTCGAGTCTTGTTTGCGGCACGCATCACGGCATTCTCACTAACGCACTCGACAGGCCTCCCCCTCACCTTACCCACCCACACGGAGGAAGTAGATCTCAGCTTCAACGTTGACATTATCGACCCTCGCACTGGCAACATCGGCCTGCAGGTCGGCGACATAGTCCAACTAGAGCGCAACATATCGACGATATGCAACCCGCGCCGCGGCTCGAAGAACCCTCCGGACCATTTGTACATGCCCGAAAAGTGGGGGAAGCTTACGGACATGAGGCTCAATGGGATCGTGGCCGGGATGCGCGACCCCAGGAGGCTGTACCGCGGCATGTCCGACAAGCGCGACGACCTCACCCTCCCTACCGACAATCGCTCGTACACCCTGCCTGCCTTCGTACGTGGTTCTGTTGCGCTGGACTGGTTCATTAGTGGCTAACAAGTGGTGTGCGTCGATGATAGATCCGTGGAGGCCCTGAGGGTCCCGTTGTGAAGGGCCCGCGAGTCCGATACACGGACCTGCACCACATCCTCGCGGACATCTTCGCGTGCCTGGCGGTGTGGTACTTGCAATCGCGCCTGGTGCGTGCTCCTCCCCTTGACTCCTCCTACCATGTACTCTGAGCTGACGGTGTGTTGGCCTGTGCAGGGGGAAGACCGAATGGTCATCGAAAGGCTAATGAACGGTCGCGACCGCGACGACGCAATGATTTGGAGAAGGTGGAAGGAGGTTTGTGGCAGGTCTCAAGAATACCTCCACGCGCTCTACGTCGTGAGTATCCGCAGGTTGCGGCGGGACAACGCCTGGGTTTACTTCCCGGAGGTTGAGATCCGGGGTGACATCCCGTGAGTTCGGCTCGGTCTAGTTATCGGGTGTGGGTGTATGATAACGGGCATGTGTACCGAGTGTGTATATAGTATGTCAAGTCTTGCGATGCGATCCAATGGGCTATTTCATTGTCATGGAAAGAACGTGTGGCGTGAACGTCGATCTTGACTAGGGTTTGAATGCCATGGCCCAGGATATTACTATCGCTAGCCACCGGCGCAAGGTTTTCCAGAGGGGCATAAGTAACAGATGCGACAGCATCATCGTATTCGACGTCCGTCGCAATACATAACTCCAGTGGTACAAGTAATATTACAACAGTGGGTGCGCATAGGCAAAGTCTAATGGCTACAAACCAGCTGCGTGACTCTACGGCACCTACACGCTAACCTTCTACCAACACAGCGGACCTGCGCAGCACCTCAAGATAATATAATCAGCCCCAAGACTAGCCAAGCATTGTTTAAGAACCAAGGTCGAAGATTGAAAGCAGGCTTGCGCCGCTGTCCGAGTAGATCATCAAACTTTGCGCCAATAGTCGT
>VJXU01006988.1:0-17460 GCA_008694245.1 Ganoderma sp. BRIUMSc | reverse complement strand
CAGAGGATCGCGATCGCGCCCGGGTCCTGGAGCAGGCCGCACGAGCGGAGGGACTGGCCGGGCGGGAAGTGAGCGAGGGGAAGCATCGACAGGGCGGACGGAAGACGGCTTACTAAGGACGCGCGGGCGATGGTCTCGGAGCATTTTTCCGCCCACAGGATGAGGCTCTCGGCGTCGAGCTCCCAGGTCAAGTCCGCGTGCTGGGGATATATTGGTTGTTCTTCTTCTCCCGCGGAGACAGGTTGTGGCGGCAGAGCAGGGGTATGATTCTCCGTGAACTCTGGAAGCGGGTTGCACTCCAGCCGCGCAAGCGGAGGTGGCGCAGCGTCGCGAGGCAGCCCTGGGGTCAGTTGTGAGAGGGTTCCGAAGACCTCGCCCGCAGCGGACCTGAGCGGCGTCGCGACCGGGTTCACGGAGGTGGTGTGTATTGACCGTTTCGCAGATTTCGGCGAGCGGAAAGGCGAGAAGGGACTGTCGAGAGCCCGGGACACGGTGTGGCGCCAGGTAAGCATGTTGACGTACCAAGTGTCCACGGTAGCCTCCGTCGGAGCTTGCGTTTGAGCGTCGTTGACATGATTCTCAGATGCTACAGAAGGGAAAGTGAGAGAGGTCGGAGCGGTGGACATAGTGGCTCTCGCAGAGGAGACGGTCGGGCCGGCAACACGATCGGTCTCAGATTGCGTGCAGTCGACGCTAGGAATAGCAGGTAGGCGGTCAAGGTCAAACGTACAAGGCGGACCGGGGCAAGTGGCGAGCGGGACGTCGACGAAAACACCAGAGACGGGGGTGCGGCGCGGGCTAGCAGGCGCAGGAGCTGAGGCCAAGGGAGAAGCATCAGGGGTGAGGAGGGCTGTGCTACGCGTGTGCGGCGTGAGCTGCAAGGGCGTTGGAGCCAGGCGTCGCAGCCTCCGGGAGTACCGCGATTGTGATCGCGAGGCGGCGTGGGGGTGTGCATGAGGATCGGGGTATGGGCGCGACTGTGGTGCCGGGCTGGGGGTCAGGCCGAGCACCAGGCCGAGCCCCGGTTTTCGGAAAGTGCCCTCATACACCCGCTCATCCACGTCCACATCCACATCCATCCTCACGTTCGCGTGAGCGAAAGAGGGTCCAGGATCTTGGCGGGGGTAGTAGCCGTCATCTGCACCCCAGTACTGGAGGACCGCCGCGAGGGGAATGCGGGGGGCGGGCGCCGCGACCTTGAATGACAACGTCGACTTGGGGGTCGGGCGGATGCGGATGCGATAAGAGGAAAAATGGGACCGTTGTGTTGACGTCAAAGGAGGGTGCATTGCGTGTAGCGGTGGAGGTGTGGAGCAAGAGTGATTAGGTGCGGGGATTGCGCGGGGGTCGTGAGCGGGAACGAAGGCATTCGATAGCGCGAAATCGTCGAGTTCGAAGGGCTTCATAGAGATCGTTAGTGTTTGCGAATACATGAGGATGATCGCAGGGCCCGGTAAGCCAAGGTATGCACAACTCACCTCGCCGAAGGAAAAGAAGGGGAATGGATTCTCTGGGAATGATACCGTGTCTAAGGGAGAGAGCAAAGGCGTAGAAAGTGAAGGACGTCGTTGGAGGAGCTCACAATCCGAGAGGGAGAACGAGTCGGCGGTCTCGCTGGTGGAAGGAGTGTCGGAGGAGGGTGGTGTAAGAGGGAGAAAGTGGATCGGGTGTAAGGCGGCGAGGCGAGGCATGCTGCAAGCCGTCAGGTAGAGAGAACGGTCCGTGTGCGGTGAGAAGGTGAGAAGCACGGGGCAAGGGAAAACAGAGGGATTCGGGCTCCAGGCGCGCTCTGTGCGAAAAACTTGGAAGCCGTCTCCCCCTTGCTCGAGGATATAAGCCGGCTTGTGGGTCCTAGATTGGCTCCTGTTTGTCCTCGGTGGCACCTCCCATCTAGGAAAAACAAAAGCGCATCGTCAAGGGGGATAGGGACGCTGTCCACGAAAGAAAAGAAATACAAAAGACCGTCGAGCGCATCACGTTTCCGATGAGCGTCTGCCTTGGAAGGTCGCGGCAAGGTTCAACAGATTTGGGTGGTCTTGTCCTCGTGTCATCGATTAAGGAGATCGAGAAAGTCCCGGCGGCGGAGGACATTCTCATGGATTGGGTACGGCACTCCCGACACGCGGGGACCTTGTTGGTTCAGCCCAAGTTGTGTGCCACTGATCCCGCTTGAGGGTCCAAGAAAGACCGACTGAAACTAGCATTCCGCCCGCAGGAAGAGTCACAGTCTTCCTAATCTTACCTATTCCTTCTCATAGAGTCTGAGCGTCGAGTTTGGTGAACTTCGATATTGTCCATGGATCAACCTTGGGGCACGATGAGCAAGCTGACATCACCGCAGATATTGAGTGAATTACATCCGCTCACCTGTGGAGGGGTACGACGGCTATATGATTCAGAATAGCAGTCACAACTGCTCCCGCCGACATGATGATCTACGAGTCTAATGACAGAAGGTGTGAGAGTTCCAAGTTTTAACTTGTGCAATGATTGGCAGCCTTATGTCGTCCAGTCCTTGACTCCTTGCATGGCGGCGTTCCCGACGCCCACCTGCAAGTCGGGCGTGTTCCCGTCGCGCTGAAGACTCCTTTGATAAAATTATGCATCAATAATCTTGTGTATTCATTAGTGACGAAGGAGAACGTTGATGGTGCAGAGGGATGGCGTAGACGACGGTGGTGGTTGAAGTTGTGAAGGATGCACACCCGGAACCAGTTATGGTGGCAACAAGGGCGTCTGTACTGCAACAGCCTGTCAGGAGCTTCCCCCTCTCCTCCTACCACCGTACACGACACATCCGCTCTGCGACACCCTGCCCTCTCATACACTGCGGAATGCCTCACGAACGCCTCAACGCTCTCTTAGCTTCGTTCATACCCTTGATACCTCTTCTTTTCCAGCCCGGAGTTCAGGATATCGGCTGGGGTCGAGTTGTCATCGACAGCAAACCATTTGCCCCCAGGTATCTTCCACCCGTTCTAGAACTTCCCAAGGACGAAGCCCTCTCCCACTTGTACAGCCATGCTGATGATCTCAACTTCATGCCTGGTCTCGGGTGGCTGCTGGATACTATTTCGCAGCCTTTGAACACGTCTCTTCTCGTCACCGACGCTCTCCGAGCCCTCCGCTCTCACTTTCAGGTGAACGCCATTACATCGTCGCTCTTATTGTGGGTTGTCGGTCTACTGTTTTTAGCCGTAGTGTCGTTCTTGTATCCTGCAGATATTCAGACATCGAGTCCTGGAGTGGTCACTTCATCCTGCAACACGTCAGCCCAAGTCCCTTCGGCGAATACGTGCCCCACCTACACGTTGGCCCCCAGGGAGACCGCCAAATCAGAATACGCTCACGATTGGCAACAGGAGACCAACGATACAACGCCATTGCCATCCTTCGGGATTCCTTGGTCAATGCGCTCCCCGCTCACTCCGATCGCAGAGGAAGAGGAGATCCAGGACCAGACTACAACTTCTCCCTTGACGGGAGGCGCAGAAGCCAACGAGGTGGCGCCACTCCTCAGCCGTTCGTCTTCCAGTCATCTTTCGTCATCCCTATCCTCTCGGTCTTTGGATCACCCTCTTTTACCCAACCTTCCGTCCAAATCCCATGTCATATCGACTCCGTCGCGCCCGTCAGAGGCAGACGCCGGAAAACAGTTCCTCCCTTTACTAGATGGCATTGACGTATCTTACAACTCGTCCGATTTCGTTTTCACCGTTATCCCTCCGAGCACTTCGGACCTCGATGTTACTGCAGACCCTGACTCTCCCACCTCATCTCGGGGCGAAGGCCGCGAAACGGTCCCATCTACTACAATATCTGATATCCCCTCTATCACGAGTTCCACGCAGCTCGCGCTTTCGTCACCATTGTTTCTTGCGTCCTTCGTCGGTCAACTCAGTGAGCATTTTCCAGTCGACGACCAGTTCGAAGAAGCACGTGGACCACGGTCCTCGCTAGAAGGCACAGACAGAGCAAAGAGAAACGACGACCTCATCTACACAACAACCGCGGCTCCAATCCTCTGCGAAGAACCTCAGCCTGCAGTTGAAGGGCCCTGCCAGCCTCCTTCCCCCGCTCGCTCTTGGGCTCTCAGTAACATAACTGAGATCACCGAACCGAGCGACACTTCCAATTCATTGCCCGGGACGCCGCGAGTCGAATGGTTTTCCTCCATCCACGGACAGCTCGCGAGTCTGGACCACCACGGTCTCGCTTTCCACGAGACTTCTGGAGTCGCTGACGAGGGAACTATGGCGTCCACTCCTGAGGTTGATGGGGAATCTCATTGGTCGCTTGTCGATGTTCCCTCAACCATGGACGACTTCTTGCCGCTCAGCACGTCTACTCCGAGCCTCCAATCAACGGTCAGCTGCCAGCTGGAGCAAGCTGGCGACTCTCCCCTTGGAGATGCAACCTCGTTGATCCAAGAGATGCCGTGTCCCGAGATGCCGGTCAGCGTTGACTTCAGCTTTGGTGGCGCCACGAATGCAGCGACTCCAGAGCTTCCCGCCTCTCCGGAGCTGGTCGCCTCTCCTCTTGTGGGCCCTGTAGATGGCTTTGAGGCAGGCGTTCCAACTTCACGCTCCTCTGGTGGCCACGTAGAGCTCAGGGAAGACAATGGGGACGGAACGACGCTGGACGAGACGACTGTTCCGCTTCCTCTGGCTGCGTCAGTGGTGGATATGAGTCCGGAAGCGCCGCGTTCGCCGCCACATTCCGTCTCCATGAATGCCGATCAGGCAGCACCGAAGATATTTGACACAACCGTTTCGTCGACTCCTGTTGTTCAATCCTGCCTGGAGAGCTTCTCAGCTGTTGATGTCTGCCCTTCGCTGGTTTCCCCCGAAGCTCCTGTCAGCCCTTCTCTTCCTGCCGCGAGCTCGCAGCCCCAAAAGCCCACTCTCGTGGCACCCGACCGGCCGTCACCTCCCACCACGTTCGCCCGTCGTGCCAGCAAGGTGAGTGATGTCGTCGACGTCTCTTCGTTATTGTACCTCGCGACGGGACTTCTGACGCCTTTGTCCAGGTCCTTGTCTCTCGGACGGGCATCGCTGGCCAACAGGTGTCGCTCACCGACGCCGGCCTCGCTCAGCTCGTTGCTCGGCTGGACAAGCCGCTTCTACTCGAGGAGGATGTGCGAGGTGAACGTCGTCGGATGGAACGAGTGACCAACGGCGCAGTGGCCGAGCACTCCGCAGACAGGTGCGTCAGCAATTGCTCCCACAATTTGTGGCAGCTGATCCCGGGTCTCGTCGAACCACTTTAGAGGCGAGCCGCGTCACGGAGGCCAGATGATGTACGAACCAGGGTACGTCAACGAACCCCTCTCCCCCAGAGTCGATCGCAACATCATCGACGCGGCACACCACCGCCCGCTTAAGAACGACCCGTACATCCGAATCCCAGTGTGTGAGGTGGGGAGGAGCCGGAGCTCCGGTCGTGTACGGTCCACGACCAACGTCGTGTTGGTCAGGAAGCCGTCCGTCTCGACTTCGCCGCAAGACGTCAGCGCTGTGGCTGCGAGTCCCCTGCTTCTGCCACGGAACTGGGACCATCGCCGTGCTCAGTCTGAGGCGGTCAATCGTAGCCCTGCGCCGATCGCCGGAGACCAGAACCGCCGTCCATCGTAGGTTCACTCTCCTTCGACCTGATTATATGTTGCCTGACCACATGCACATACAACCTAGATATGCAGCGGTCGCAGCAAAAGGGGTCTTGAGCCAACCACCTCCCCGCGTCTCCGATGCGATGCCCCAGTCGTCTGCTGTTCACGTCGGTTCCACTATCAAGGCCAAGGTAGAACCCGTCGAGGTCAGGTTGCGCACCACATCGGCACCGGCTTTGTCGACATCACCACCGACGTTCCGATCCGGCCAAGCCGACGTTGAGTTGGCTAGTTGGCGCAAAGGAAACAGATGGAGTGCGCTTGTGGCCCCGACGTCGGCGGAAGTCCTTCCGGCAAATGGCAAAGAGAGAACGCGATCGCATCTTCGGGGATTTTCAACTCTAGACGATCGTGACGACAGTCCGGAGAAACGATGGCCCCAATCTCGTCTCTTGAAAACCCCGACACGGGCCCCTACGCTTAGCGTATGGATGGCTTCGGAATGGAGGGAAACGTGTCCATCGCCGCCGTCAAGCGGCAGAGCGAGAGAGGACGCCTATCGTTCTCCTGATTCTACTTCTAACGGGATGCGCGGCAGCATGCTCTCGGCCACAGCTCGCGCGAAACTTCGCGATCTCGCACTCTCTGCCCGGCAAAACACGGTCGACCCACGTCCTGTGCCTGCGCCGTCTCCGTCTCCTTGTCTTGTCCGGTCTGACCCTAATCTTGGCTCCGGCTCCTGTGATTCTCTTGGCTCTGGAGCGATCTCAGCTTCGTCCGGTTTTAGCTCCTCTGGTTCTGAGGCTATCGTCGACTGTTCTGGTACTACGCATGTTCCTGCATCTTTTGCTGAGCCTGAGCTGGTAGTGGCTGAAGAGGCGCCTGCAGAACGTTCGCCACCGGCCGACTTGCCAGAAGCTGGTGCTGGTCCTCTGGCGACGTCGTCATCTCCTGCTGCCCAATCCTGTCCAGACGACATGCCGCCACCGGAGTCTGTCTTGCTGCTTCCGGATTGCTCAACTACCGACATGGACTCCGCCACCCTAGACGAACCTGTCGACCTAGTGATCGTCAGCCAAGAGTGCCGGCCACCCTCGCCCGCTGAGGATTGCCCGCCCATCGTGAGGCTGAACGCAATGTCTAGGCCGAGTCCGATGGTGCCGTCATTCTCGTTCTGCCCTGCGGTACCTGTCGTTGATTGGACCCCTCGTACGTCGGTGATGGTCATCCCGTCTTACCGCCCGTCGGCCGTGGTCCCATCCCGACATGACTTCGCCCCGGAAGGCATCGCAGTCCCGTTGATGCCGGCGAGGGACCTGATCCCTGGCATTGACCCCACAAGACCTCTGACCCTAAGCTTCGAGAGGCCCATCCGCCCACTTCCCGGACATGGGCGAGCGATGTCTGCCGCCTTCCTTGAGCGGGGGCAGCGGTCTATGGGAGCTGCCGAGTTCGAAGTTCGCTCGGTGGAGTAGGCCACAGACTTGAGAAAGAACGGAAAGCCGTTAGCATCCGTAGGGCAGGATCGCCTGGAAACGATCTGTTTTGTGTTCATTACATCACTATCAATAATGATCTCGCAAATTCAGAAGTAGACTGAGGAGATGAGATGTACGGGAACAATCTCAAGCAAATGGAGGTTCTGACCGAGATTGAAAGAGCAACTCCATGAACACGAGGGAAGGGGCATGATGGGCGTGAGATGAACGAGTTCATCTGTATGCTGCTGCCGCTTCAAATATGCCTATGAGTAGTGGTATCAGGATGGCGGGACGCAACGAAATTGAATTTTTGAGTTGACAGAGCCTGAGGTGCTAAAATTACTGGAGAGTGTGAGAGAGAAAGAGGGTGTTAGTAGTTACATAAGTAGTCTGTCATTGCGATCTGCACCCACAAATGAAGTTTGGGCGGAGATTTATTTCTTTATCTCCGATTGAAGTGGTCAGAAGTGAGTCCACTTGACCTCACTTCCCAAGGCCTGCGGTCTGTCCTGGACTGTCCATCGGTTACTAAGTACTTACCTACGGTCGGTAAGTCGCTTTGAATTCCATTTTCAGTAGCGACGGTGTCGGGCTGCAAGCCTGTGTTGAGGGACAGCCTCTTTCCCACAAGGGCGACTAGGACAAAGCATCTGGCACCTGAACAACTGCGTGCCTACAAGTTCTTCTCTTCCCATTCCTCCATCTACCACCTTTGCCTTCACATGTTTACATCCAGATGCCTCCCAAGCTTGTTCTTCATAGCGTCTCTATTCACTGTTGACGTGGCTCTTGGCCAACCTGCAAGCCCCTTGGAACAGGTACGCTGAAATTCAGCGATTTAAGCCTCAAAGCTGTCCTGACTCCATCTGAACAAAACTAGATAGCTTTCAATGCACCTACCGTGACACACAGAGCTCATCCGGTGGCATGCCGCCTCCAATATCAATACCTGCCTTCCAATGACAACAAATATCAATGCGGGGTGTTTGAAGTCCCACTCGACTACCAGAACGCCTCAGCGGGGAAGGGCCAAATCTACTACACAAGGTTGCCCGCGACCGAAGGCGTTCGGAAGGGCACGATCTTCGTCGACCCAGGTAACTGCTCACCCGTTCTACACGGTCTCGGTCACGTACTAAGCCTGCCGCACCATAGGCTTTCCGTCTGCCACCGTGGCGGATCTTTCTCCTCCCTTATGGCTGCTCATGAGGGGCGACGCTCTGCACAACCGCACGCGTGGGGAGTACGACATCGTCGTCTGGGTCGCGCGGGGCAAGGGCATCCCATCGCAATCACTCACCATGTGCGTATCGCCCCATGACTCAGACTCGTCCCGTCCCGTCCAGCGCGATCGCGCCCAGCAGCCTATCGGCGCAGCATGCTAACAACGATCCGATTTATTTACTTATCATACGCAGCCCAGGCGCCGCGACCTGCTTCGCCAACACGACCGAGCGCAACGAGTTCTACGCCCGCGCCGCGGCCGAACTCGGCTTCGCCCCGAAGTGGGACCACAATTTGGAATACGAGCATCTGCAGGGCGACAAGGACATCGAGCAGTGGCACGCGGTCCAGAAGAAGGCCGTCGAACACTGCATCTGGAGCACAGGCACTTCGATGCTGCCGTACGTGGGCACGGCGGCCTCGGCGCGCGACTTGGTCGCGATGGCGGATGCGTTTGACGGGCCTGGGAGCCTGATCAACTTCTGGGGCATTGGACATGGGAGCTTGATCGGAAGCTATTTACTGAAGAGTGAGCGTCCTCGCTCCCAAGTTCTCCGTGTGTTCACTAGCTGACCGTCGTCCTTTGTCTACGCTCGCTACAGTGTTTCCCGAGGTATGTGGGTGCCCGTTGTCAGTCATTACATGGAGCTGACATGCGCAGCGTGCCGGGCGAGTCATCCTCGACGACCCCGTCGACCCTGTAACATACTCAGGGGAAGACCCGTATCGCGTGCGTCCTTAGGTGAACATGTTCGCCCCGTCTGCCACTTATATATATCGTAGCGATGGAGAAGAGACGTACAATGGGCAAACACGGCTTTGGCGCGGTTCCGCAAGGGGTGTATCGAAGACCGTCAAACCGGATGCCGTCTGGCTTACCAACCCGATCCCGAAGATGCAGAAACCGACTGGACTGTAGAATCCGTTAACATAGCAGTCGCGGTGCGTCGAGCCCTTGTTGAAGTATCCTCGTCACCCTTTCTCATGCTACCATTCCAGCTCGCTCAAACCGCTTTTGGGGGTTGGAAGTAAGCCCAGACACGATATTTGCTCCCTTCCTAGTGACTCCACTTACTGACTTGAAACATGTTTGACCCAGGCAACGGTTGGCTGTCGAGGTCAATAACTACGAATATTACTCGCTCCTCGCGGCCATCTACAAGCATGACGGACTCGGCGACACGCCCGAGACCAAGCACTTCGCACGCCTGAATCAGCTCAGTAGGGGAATTGACTACCTCACCCTAGACCTCATGCCGATCTTCTGCGGGGACCTCGACCTCGAGCACGACTCGGAAACCATGCTCGCCAGGGGACGCAAGATGCCCGGCGAGCTGACGGCGAGCCAGGCAGACGCTCCCATCCTCTGTGAGCCAGCGCGCGTTTCTCGATTTCCAGGCGGTTGGTTCTCTCGGGCTCACGGCGACAATTTCCCTCAGCTCAGACGGCATTCCCGTCTTTGCCGTACATGTGCCACCTGTGGCCTCTTCGCGCGGTCGAGCGGTACTCCAATCTGACAGCTTCCCCCGGCGGCGAGCACAAACGGCCTACGAACCCTGTGCTTGTTCTAGCGAGCGAGCTCAACCCGCTTTCCGATCCACAATACGCGCACTCCGTATTGCGGTCCCTCCGTGGCCCCGACGACGAGTATCATGAGGACGCCGACATCGTCCTGCAAGCGCAGTTCGGGGTAGGCTTCTTTCCGTCCGTTCGGCTAGTTACCTTTGCTGAGAAGTGGGATCCAATCCACACAGGTGTCGGCGTTCGGCCATGGTCGGTGCGTGAGCGACGTGATATCCGACTACCTCCGGAACGGCACGGTGAGTCTGCGTCATGCGGGTCTGGAGTACTAGGCATCCTTGGTCCCTAACGTTGCTTTCCATCTTCGCAGATGCCTGCCCGGCACCTGTGCTACGGCAATGGTATCGGCAAGAGTTGGCGCGTGCCTGAGCCACGGACGAAAGCGACGACGCCATTCCCCGTATCTGTATCTGTCCGCCAGCAAGCGCAAGCGTACCCTCCGATTCCGTCGTGCCAGCTCGCCGACGGACCACTCCCCGCCGGGTGGACCGCGAGCGACGGGCAACCTGTGTTGTTCTACGGTACGAGTTTTGCATCATCAGCGACATGATCCTCTCATGCGCATGCTCTAACGACATACGACGTGTTCACTGCTGCAGTCAAGGCCATGACCCTGTATCACGCACTGGACTCGGCACTTGAAGAGGTCGAACTGCGCGAGGGCGACGTCGTCGGCGTCACTGTGCTCCGTGAAGACGGTCTGGCGATGGGGGAGCTCGTCGATGCGACCCGACGGCAGCCTGGGACGTTCCTGTTCTCGTTGAACTTTGTGTGTTTGCTCTGAAGTTGACAATATTAATGTACAACTTGAAGGGGGAAGACAGGCTTGGGGGGGGGGCGCTCAGCGCTCAGTGAGGCTCGAATTACAAGCCTGCTCATTGGGGAAGGGCCTTTCGCTAGTGTAACATAGTCCAGCGCGTTCTGGCTGGCACATCCAGTACATACTTGCTGGGCTAGGAGAATCAGGCTATCCCATTTCGATCAACTACATACTCTTGCAACAAAAACTGTTCTCAACAACACTGTCAGAGGTGCTACCAGGGTTCGAACCTGGGTTTCGGGAAAGTAAATATCAAAATCCCGAGTGATAACCACTACACTATAGCACCATGCCCTGGAATGGCCATTTGATGTATCTAAGCTGGCTGTTGATTGAGCCAACTTCCTCAACCACTGAGCGAAATCGTACCACTCCTCCTCGCAAATCGAATTCTCAAGCAACCCCCACGATGGCGCCCGCACAAAAGCTCAAGCTCGTCTTCTTCGTCCCCCGCGCCTCCACCCAGACCGTCCTCCGCCACCTCTTCGCCCGCTTCCCCAACCATGTCGGCCGCATCGGCGCGTACGCTGGCTGCGCGTTCGTCTCCCCCGGCGTAGGTGCGCGCGTCCCGTCCATCCATCCATCCATCCATCCCATCCATCCATCTATCTACATATCCATCTCTCATCTTGCTGCATGAACTCAAACTCACTGGCGCGTGGCGGAACCGCCTCTGCCTCCGGCACACGGCGCGCGGGTGCACAGGGCAATTCCTGCCGCTCGAGGGCGCGAACCCCGCGATCGGGGAGGTCGGACGGCCGGAGCACGTCGAGGAAGACCGCGTCGAGGTGCTCGTTCTCCTCGAAGCGCGGGGCTCTGGAGGACAAGACTCAGATTCAGAACCGTCCGTCGCTCAGCGAGACGCCGCGAACGGGACCGGGACTAGGACTAGGACCGGGGTGGAGATGGGGGCGGTGCTGGAGGAACTGAAGAAGGTGCGTGTCCGAGTCGGATCGTCGTCTCTGGTGGACTGGCGCGCGAGACGGCGGGCGACCGTGGCCATCGTCTGTGTCTGCAGGTCCATCCGTACGAGGAGGTCGCGTATGATGTGTATCGGCTGGAGGACCTTTAGGGGAAGGGGGGAGGGGGGGTGCAATGCGATAAGCTTTCCGAGGTTTTTTCTCAACGTAGTGCGGCGTCTTGTGAGAGAGAGAGGGAGCTTTGGATGGGTATGTCTCATGCCTTAGGTCTTGGTCTGGGCCTGACTGTATGCGGTGCGTTCTCCCCTACATACTTCTCTCCTCCGTCCATTTTCGCGCGTCTTGTGGGTCCGGCGCGAGTCCGGGACCTGTGGCAATTCTCCGGGTTGCGGGTATTGCGGCGTCTCGCGTTTTGGCACTCGGCGTTCGATATTAATGGATGCGCTGCGTTGCGCTGCTTGGAAAGTGATCCTCAAACTGCGCGCGCCCCGGTCTTAGGCTTTTAGGACGTATGGAGGGGTTGTCTCCGAGTGGACTTGGGGCTCCGTCGGTATATTCAGGTTGATGTCCACCCGCGAACGGAGGCGTCCATTTTTGCAGGTCTGCAGCACGGCGAACTCCGTAAGGGCGACGCTGGATGCGCAGATACAGTGGATGTGACGTACAAGGACGTACGTTATGCATTGATCAGGACACGAACCGTCGCCGCACGTCAGACGTCCAAGCATTGCAGACACGTTGTCCGGGAGATTTGCGCCAGGGAGGACCCTGTCGGGCCTGAACTTGGCCTGCACTCGGCGTGTGCTCATTGTTGGGGGCGTTCTGGACTGGGTGGGTTACTGAAGTGTGAGGCATCAGCCAATGAGGTTGAACAGATGATCCGAATATGCGACAATCACAAGCCTCATATACCCCATCTTTCCTTTTGTGTCGTGCTCGAGTTTCAGCACACGCCAGCCTACGCCAGCGCGCCTGCTCCTGCTTCCCCTCCCACCTCATCTGACAATCCCCTTCCCTTCGTCTTCCCTTCACTCCTGCCCCTTATATCTTCCTGCGCGTTCCCCACCCCCAGCCCCTCGTCGCCCCGTCTGTCCACAACGTCATCGCCGCCGCCATTGGCATCTCATCGTCCTTGTTGTCGTACCGGCCACACGGGTGCAGTCCTTGCCACTAGTCTCTCCCTGACAAGCCTCGCCTTGACCTTCATCTCCGATCTCTCCGGCATCCGCACGCAACAGCCAGCGGCGCTCACTACTGCACTATAAGACCCACTCCCTCCCTTCCTCATCTCCATCCGCATCGATCGCGCTTTTCCGGACTGCCCCTGCTCTCGCGTCCTCCACCTCACCTACACCCGTCCCCACCAACACAACACAATGCGTGCCTACACGTCCATGTACGAGGAGCCGACCTTCGAGGACCCCACTGTCAAGGAGCAGTCGGTCGTGTATGCGGCTCTCGGTGCTGCGGCAGTCGCCGTCGCGTCCACTGTCGCTGCCCTTCAGATGCACGGGGCCCCATCTTGGTTGACCGCAGCGTACGTCCGTACCCTCATAACTATATTCTCGTAGTCTAGTGTTGCTGACTCTCTCCTTATCTTCTCCCCCTTCTCGTGCATTCATGTCGTCCGAATCTCGTGCGCAGGTTTGCAAGCGGCCACTGATCGGCACGATTTGTCGCTCGCTTGGCGTCCCACACTCCGAGTGAGCGGCCGTGGCGACGCCACCGTCTCCTCACGCCCCTTCCCCGTTGGACGCGCGAACCGCCGTCGCGTCCCTCTAAGCCCAAGGTTCGTCCCTCCACCGTTGCTGCTTACTGTGCGACGGTCATGCTGATGCTGCGACCCATCGTGTAGGCTTTAGCACGCCTTGCCACCCATCTGTCAGAGTCTACATCGTGCTCTGATGCCCGTCCTCTTTTCTGCAGGGTTCCTCCCACTCCACCTCTGTGCATCCGCTTTTCCTCGGCTCCGATTCCTACCAACCTTATAGCGTCATCTATTTATCGGGTGTGCCCGCTCTCCTTGGTCATCGCTACCACGATCCTTATCCTCTTCGTCTTCTCTGGTCTTCTCGATTCGATCACCGTCGTCGCTCTCTCATCGCCTTCCTTCTCCCCTCTCTCTCCTCTCTTCTCCATCTGTACATGTCGCCGTTCCATCTGTATCACCACCACTGCCCACTACTTAGCTCCCGACTCCATAGAGTTCGTACTGCCTCTCGTTCGTTCCCTCGCTCGCTCGCGTTCCGTGCTTGGTCCTTTCTTGGATTCCCTCCTTCCGCATCGCGCCACGCTCTCCCCATCACACCTCCGCCGACCCCGGACCAATCGTTATGACGTCATGACTTGTAGTTTTGTATGCAGCGCTGTAGGATACGTACATGGCCTCTTTGGCCGATGTACGGATGTTGATACCATACTATCCACATAATATTGCACTGGTTCCTTGGATCTCAGTATTGTTCTCAGCTTTACGTGTGAAAAGCTTCATTCAATGGTGGTGCCTTCAGCAAGTCCATATATCTGCTTCGAATTATAAGAGCTTTCCATAGCCCCAGGTAACGCCGACCATTATCCATTATTCGTAGATACTACATGTATTCAAGGCCTAACATGAGGCTCGGCCTCGCACGGCAATAAACGGGATCTAGAAAGAAAGAAAGAAAGAGCTTTTACATCGCCGAAGCGAACGGCGTGGATGACGCTAGTACTGGGGTGTATGCCTGGGTCTGCGTGGGTTCCCCCACCATGCAAGCAGGGAGCGTCGACGCAGGGCGCTTTCCTTTTAGCGCCCTCCAATTCACTGGCGCTAGACGGACGCCCTGTGGCTGCTCTTGGCCGTCGACTCTTCCCATCCATTACACCAACTCATCACCTCCCCCCCCCTTTCCCTCTGCGCTCTCCTATCCTCCACACACACCGGGCCTCGTACCACTAGTACTATGGACGGCACAGAGCGCGACAGACCGAGAGGACACGACAGGCCGAGGCGCGACGACCGCCGTCCCAGGTCGCGTTCACGCTCGCCTGTGAAGCGTGACGAGCACGCCCGCCGCCGCTCGAGGTCGAGGTCGAGGTCGCCACGGAGGCGGTCTCGTTCTCCTCCGAGCGCGCGCACGCGAAGAAGGTCGTATTCGTATTCGAGGTCTGGGTCCCCTGCGGACAGGCGGGACAGGGACAGGGATAGGCATGAGCGATCGCGGTCGAGGGAGAGGAGGCGGTACAAGGATAGAGATGGGGAGCGGGAGCGGGAGCGGCGCCGGCGGTCAAGGTCAAGGTCGTCGTCGGGCTCGTCGGATTCAGAGGAGGAGAGGGAGCGGGAGAGGCGGCATAGGCGGAAGAAGGACAAGCACCGGAAGCGCGGCGAGAGCAGGAGCCGCGAGCGGGACAGGGACCGGGACAGGGACAGGAAGGAGAAGAAGAAAAAGAGCAAGAAGGACAAGAAGGTGCGTGTCGTTTCGTGTTCGTCTCTGTGTTGTGGCGATGGCGGACTGGGGCTGATGCGCTGTGTTGTATGCGTGGTCTGTATATAGCAGAAGCAGAAGAGCGGCGCGGTGGGGCACCACCAGTGGGGCAAGTACGGGATCATCAACGAGACCGAGTGCGTTTTTTTCCCCAAAATGTCGGAGAGTGGTGCCGTCCTTTGATTGTGCTCACCGGGTGCGTGTATGGGGTGCAGCTTGTACAACAAGGAGCAGGAGTTCCGGGCGTGGCTCGTGGAGGAGCGCAAGATCAACCCCGAGACGATCACGAAGGACCAGACGAAGAAGGAGTTTGCGCGGTTTGCTGAGGACTACAACACTGGTGAGTCTGTGGTTGATTTTCGGATTGTCGTCTTTGTCCCGTTACTCTTGAGACGTGGAAGTCGTCGTTCTTGTCCTGGACCCCATAACTTGAGTGCTGGCTACAGGCTTGGCTTATATAGGGTCTTCGTGTTGAGGCGACCTGACCTGACGGGCCACGGTTTGCTGGTACATGCCCGTGGACTTGCGTCAGGTCGGGTGAAGCGAGTGCGAAATTGCGACGCATATAGTCCATATTGTGACGCATACACCCATGAGTATCGCTCATGCTAGGAAGCTCTATTGAGCTGTTATTTACTTATGGAGTACGGTCCACCTCGAGCGGTGGCCATTGCGTATCTGCGTTTGGGCCATCAATCCAAGAGCTCCTCCTACGAACCCCGTCACCTGAACGTTGGACTATTTCTTTCCTTTCTCCACCCACTTCACCTTTAGCCAGGCACTAACCCGCACTCCTTTCGCCGTGCAGCGACGCTCCCGCACGAAAAGTTCTACAACATGGACGAGTACGAGCGGCGCATGTCCGCGATGCGCGCGGGCGAGTACGTCCCCCCCGCGGACGACGGGTACGACCCCACGGCGGACATGCGCGCGCACGCGAGCACGCACAAGCGCCGCGCGGTCGAGCAGGACTCGTACATGAACAAGGAGCAGCTCATGGAGCTCCGCAAGGTGCAGAACGAGCGGATCCAGGTGCGTGTTGTGTTGCTTCTCTGCCGCGGGTGAGAGGGTGTGCTGATAGACATGGCGCGTGCGCGTGCGCGTGGGCAGGCGGGGAAGATGAAGCTGCTGGGCATGGAGATCAAGCAGAACATGGGCGTGCGCATGGACGGGACGATGTTCGACGGCTGAGGGGCTGCGATGCGTCTGGCCTACTGCAGTTCTACTCCTCCATAATCTCACGTTTGATCTCTGTATCTGCTGCCTGATGTTGTATTCTGTCTTGATTCAGCTTGTTGTCTCTGCCGTCGTTTAATCTCTCCCATCTCTATCCTGCCTGTACTTGTCAACTGTTGTTGAAAATCTTGGCGAAGAGGTGTATTATTGCCCTCCGATTCATTCGCATTAATCTTGCGATATCGGAGGCAAGGGACAGAATCGGTCCACACGTTGGCCAAAGCCTTCCACCCACAAGCGTGCGGCAAGACTCGATACGAGGTAACAACCGCAATATCGGTCTATTGAAGATGAGGACCAAGCCTAAGGCTGACGCTCACCCTGAGCGATTCCTTCTGTGATCGATGATGCTGTGGGCCACTGGCCCAAGCTCTTCATCTAAAAATGAAGGACCTCGAGGCCTTGCTCATGGTGGGACTGCCTTGGCCGCCGATCCGAAGTAGGCCTCGTTGAGATTCCTTGCAAACATCCAGTGACTGCTGAGCACGCTGTGGGAAAATCCCGGGCTACCCAGGTCGTATGTCATGGAGTTCCGCAATGGCATTTGGCTAAAAAGAAATACGAGACGATTCGTTGACACGATCGAGGAAAGCCACACAGCTGTAACTTGCCTATCGTCATCTAATCAGCTTCAAAGGGAGCGCACGACACAGCGTGTGAATGGTCTTCCGACCCAGAGCATGGAGGCTCCGGTATGCACGTCCCCCGAGCCGAATGTCCAGCAGGTGCGTCGCTCCCTCGTTCATACGCGTGAACGTCAGCTGCACGCTTCGGTTCGAGTCGCCGAACGTTCTCGTCCCGTTCGGCCACGCATCGACGCTGTTCTTGCCACAATCGAATCCGTGCTTCCAGTTCACGGACGGCTGCGGGGTCGCCGGAACCACAGCAGCAGGCCCAGTTGCATCGTCAGGGTGAGACGCCACTCCTGGGATGATATTCGCAGTGGCCCACGGAGCCCCGCCGCACTGGCCGATCTGGATCCGGAATGCCTCCCCCGTCGCGCCATGCGTGAAGGTAAACCGCTGCAGGGAGCCCCCGCCCGACAGCTTGTCCGCGTCGGTGCGCGTCATGGGGAGGGGCACGTCCGGCTCGAACCCGACCTTCCTCAGCTCGACGGGGAGCCACC
>VJXU01006957.1:0-21390 GCA_008694245.1 Ganoderma sp. BRIUMSc | reverse complement strand
CGCGCCGGGCCCCCCGCTGCACGAGAGGAGCTGCGCACAGGCCCCGGGGGAGAACGCGAGCACGAGGCGGTCCGGGGCGTTCGGGTACTCGTTCATCGGGACCTGGAGGAGCTTTGTCCCTGTAGAGAGGCTCCAGACGTGCAGGGTGTGATCGGACGACACTGCGGCGAAGCGGGTACTGGTGTGGTCGAACGTCGCGGTGAGGATGTGGCAGTCTGCCAACACCCGGGCTGGGACGCCTGTTAGTGGGGCACCGAGTACCGTGCACGCTCCGATATCGGGCGTCGACAAGGTGGGAAGTGGTGTTTGGGAGCGACCTCGGGCTGTCTGGAAGGAAGCCAGCCAGCGACCGTTGGGAGAGTAGAGGAAGGAGGGCGAGGGACAGGAGGTTGTTTGGGCGGTCGTGGAGATCAAACGGTAGTTCTCAGCGTCCCACACTTGCACGAGGAACTGGCGTTGCGATGGGATGAATACGACGGACGTCAATGTCTTGCCATTGGATGACCACACGCAGCTGGCACGACAGGCGTCGAGACCATCTATCGCATCTGCGGATACGCGCAGTACTGCAACGGAATTCCCCGTGAGCACATCCCTGACCTGGACGAACGCCTCGGGGTCGCGAGTGCAGCATGCCAGAAGCCGGCTGTCGGGCGAGAAGGCGAACGGTCGGGTGAACGGGTCGTCGTCCATGGGAGCTATCCATTCGTAAACCATCTCCGGAGGTTGCTCACCCTCCCCCGGGTCCGGCCTCATAGCGGCACTCCAGAGGATGACCTGTTGCCGAGAACCGCTCGCGACCCATTTCCCATCGGGGGATATCTTGAGCGCGATGACAGAATCAAGCTCGCCCTCTGTGGCGTTCCGCCAGACATTGCCTAAGGATGGTCCATCGCGTTCAACAGGCGTCTCTGACACCATCGCATCCTAGCATATAGGCACTCACCTTCCGAATAGTACTGGACTTTCTGCTGATAGCTCTCCTCGAACACGAAATTGTCCGAGGCAAGCACAGTCCCTTGCACGACCACGCCTCTGGGCCCGCCGCGGGGAGGGAGGTGTATGTGCAGTTGGACCTCGGACGGGACCTGTCCGGCAAGGTCCAGATGCAAGGAGCGAAATTGTTCCAGAAACGATTCACTCTTGGTCAGGCGCGGAGCAAGGCTCGCGCTAGGTGTAGATGCCGACGAGGACACACGGATGGCGAGCTCATGCACGGTCGACGCGAGGTGGAGAGCCGATATTTGGCTGGTCGTATATTGGCACATCTCCAGCACGAAGTCTGGGAGTGAATCGAGCGGGATGCTCCGTCAGGCTCCACGTGGAAGGTTAGGAAGTCGAGGTTTAACTGCGCTGGGTTGCGAGCCGTGGAACCTTTAAAATGGACATGGACGGAGGGCATGGGATGAGCAAAGGACTACGCTCAAACGGAGGCACACTGACGACTTAGCCCCCATCTCGCTTGAGGGCGGAGACGAATGGTGAGATTTCGAAGTGTGCGTTGAGCTAAAACGATTAGAACGTCCGCCGCTGCGTCTTCAGTGACCTGCACGTGAATCTAAGGATATATCACGGTCAGTGTCGTTGCCTTAGCTGAAAGTATTATGATCAGGCTGAAACTTACATCGAGCGTAGAAAGGTTACGCAGTGCCTTTCGAGTGGCTGCCTTCTGCGAGCGCAGACATACATGGTTCTGAACACGAATATGGGTATATTTCAAATGGCGCAAATGGCGCATAGACCCAACTAGTCGGATGAGCTCAGCATCCGAGGAGAAAAAGATATGCGAGAGGTGTAACTCTTCGATCATTGTGCAGCGTAGCTGAATCATGGTCGTCTTGTGAAACGATAGAGGCCGGGGTTTGGAGACGGTCTTCCTGGGGTCACTAGCCTCGCCATGATCGGTGCCTTCCATGGTCCATTTCCGTAGGCTGGGGAGTCGGGTAAGCAACGCAGAGGGGAATATGCCGAGCAAGTAGTGTATCTCTTCGGGGGATTTGGGGGCCATCGTCACAGAGTGCACAAGGGGGCGTCGTCGGGGATATGCATCAAAGTGGTCGTATAATGCGTCAAGGTGAGCCCTCGTCCCAATACGAATGGCGCTGAATAGGTGGAATTGGCTGCGGGTTGCCAGTGCCCGGCAGGTCAGGGCACAGTTTCGGAGGGATGCTGCATCATCCGACAGCTGGTCGACGATGATATCCCTCACTTTGACCGGGAGAGGAGGAGACTGGAAGACTCGCTGGGAGGGTTTCCCGCAGGACATGTGAGTACGGTTGAATGGGGGACATAGCTAATACGCAACGTACTTAGATGTGATAGTACTATGGCGGAGGAAGGTGGCGATATTAGTGATTGGTCTCGAATCCATGCCGGGCCTGTTCCAGCTTGAGCGAGGTCATGCTAGCGCTAGCGCTGCGACGGATGCATTGCCAACGGTCCTTCTTTTGAGCACACCGCCTCGCCACAAGTAGTATAAAACCACAGACGGCCGCAGGGCCGATATCACTGGCCCACGCCAGGTCGTAGAGACTCGGGAGACTCTGCCCCGTCGCGTCACGGTGTCGTTCTAGGTACGGCACCAGCGACATAACCCTAGTTCATATGCACGATGCTCCTGAACCTTAGACTGCGCGTGGCAAATATGCGATGCTCACCGGTTGCCATTGCCGACTTGGATCCTGGAGGTGCTCTGGGAGACGGGAGTTGTTGTCAACAGTAGCTGAATGCCATAAGTAGTACATGACCGGTTGACCTCGGGCATCTCTCGTCGCGCGAACCTTGGACTAGCTTAAGCGCTTGTTCGGACCGGACCGGGGCGAGGGTCACCTATACTTCCTCGTCGACCACCATCTCCGAAGCCACATCTCCATCCCAGCTCACGCTTGGCCACCCTCTCCATTTGCATTTCTATCCACTTGCCTTACACAGATAGAGGCAGAAGCATCGCCGACAACCAACGGCGCCTGTTATGGCTCGACCTCGCCGACGAGCTTCCGACGCTCCAGTTGTTCATCATGTGTGCGTGGAGGAGGTGGCCTGTCTCATTCCGATGGAGAAGGCTGGGGAAGGGACGGTGGGACGACAGCTTGACGCGTGTGGCGAGGTTCGAAGGGGTAAAGATCGACCTGTGGTAAGTTTTGAAGGGACGCGGGAGGGAAGGGGGATGCATCGTTAAGCGGCCGAAGAGGTATGGACCGAAGGTGGACGATGGCAGTGCATGAGATGCGTAGCAATGCGTTACAGAAAACACTCGCTTGATGATTTTTCGCGGTCATCTTCACTGAGAGTCCGGAGCCTCCTCTGCATGCGACAGTGGGATAAGCGTCGTGTCCCCGTGCTTGAAGGTGCGTACCCCAGTCCTTATGATGCGCAGGCGACTCGGGCAGCACGGGTCGGGACATGCGACCTCCGCGTCCGTCGACATCCAGTCGTTCTTCGCTGACATGCGCTGCTTCGCGGCCAGCAATGGCAGGACTGCGCCTACGAACATTGGGTTAGCTTACTACATTCGGTGCATTGTGCAGGACAAAAGGGGGGGTATGCACTTAAGGAGTAGATGGAGATGCCTTGGCCTGGAGGTAGGTAGAGCATTTCGCCTTCGAGGGTGAAGTGGTCTCCTTCCTTCGCGCCGCACATAATCCGCTGGCCCGGAGGACAGATCACCTCCACACGAAGGTCATACAGCTGAAAGGTCTCGTCTTGAGCCATGTCCGTCGAGTCAGAGTCAATAGGAGCTGAGGCTGACGACTCCATGATCGAAGCAGACGTTGAACAGACGTGAACTCAGCAACCTGCAACCAAATCGAACGCGTTTTCTGAGTCCCCAAAATAGAAACTCAAGCGCGCGCCCGTGCGGCCCGGGCCTCCGATCTTCGCTTCGACATCATCTCCATGAGATGGGAGTGAGTCTCCAAGTGTCCTATACTTTTCCAGCGTAATATCGTCTTTTTATAACATAATAACGTCCAATTTAATGCCGCCTGATCCTCATTCCTGTGATTCGATTGTGCATACACCTGTGGCCACCACGTGCCGCTAGTCGCATGACAGTACACGCTAGACTTCGCGGTGTCCGCACTACTACTACCATTGTACATACACCCGGCACTCACCAGTAATCCAGATACAAAAAGGCACAGAACTCAAACCCCATTGGATTCGGAATGACCACCGAGCATGCGACCCTTCTCATCCTAACCATCCAGTCCTAGCTCACCACCCACCGCGTGCTGAGTCGTGCCATTACCGGCACTCTCATCTGGCTCCCTTCGCCTGCGCTCTGCGTGACGCGTACATCCATCTCGGGCCTCAAGAACAGATATCTGAATCTCCTTGAGCGATGTGACGGTGGCGAGAAGGGTGTCCGCGTAGGCATCCACGTCCATGTCCTGAAGGTAGACTTCGAACGGCATGAGGGGCAGCTCGTTCTCACCATCACTCTGTGCACGACCACGAACTACTCGCATCCAGGTCAAGTCCAGGATCAGCTTGAACGTGGGTACCGAAGATGCCCGGACGACGTCGACGAGCAAATCCTACGGTGGCGGATGGTGACTTGAGTGTTGAAATCGCGGCGTCGGATTTCCACCCAGGAGCGGAGACTCACCAGAATATCACCCACGGACACCGTCTCGTCCGCTCCGTTGATATGGAAAAGGACAGAAAGCTCGAGCACTTGTAGGCGGCCCTCCTCGGAGAGCACGGCGCGCACGGCGTCGTCCAAGAGCCACGACGCTCCAGGTATCCGGAGGGCAAGGTCCGACGGGCGGACGTCCAAGATGATGTCGTTGAGGTAGTTCGGGTCCACTCCGAGGTGCTGCTCGAAGCCGAGCCTGACGGAAGGTATGTGGCATATCAAGCCCCAGACCCACAGGATGAGGAGCGAGCCCTGGAACGCGCGCAGGGACTGCCAAGTCCCGTAGTAAGCCTGGTATTGCATGGCCATGTCCCGACGCTCGTGCCACATCAGCTCGGTTTGGAAAATGGCGTAATGGAAGCATGTGAGCGATTGGATGTTTGGGAACGCACGAATGTAGTCTTCGACATACGGAAAGTCCGCGCACGATAGCTCGAGGTGTGTCAGGTTGGCGTAGCACGGGCCGTCGGGGCTAGAGACCGGAAAACTCGCGCTCAAAGATTCGAGGGTAGATTGGGAGCCTTCGAGGAGGAGGATGGGATTCATGTCTGACTCAGGGGGGACCTCGGTTTCTGGCTCTCCGGTATGGACGCCAAAGTGGATTTTCGCGGAGACGAGGCTCGACCGAAGCGTCCGAAGAAGTGTCGCACAGTGCACCCCGGTGTGCGAGATGTCTATGTTCTTCAGGGTCCTGATCTTTGCGATCGCGGTGCCGAGGGGAGGATGGAGGGCTAGTAGTTTTTCAGCCACTGAAATCTGGAGGAAAGTAAGATTGGTGGCCGCGAGGGCGAGGATTTCAAGGAGGGTCTCAAGGTCAAGAGCAATGTTTTCTGTTGGTTTATAGCAGTCAATGGACAGCTTGTTGAGAAACATGAGGCGACGAATGCATTCTCCCGGTGTGCCTCGGGCACGTAAGAAATGCAGGAAGGACATAATCCCCCATTCCGAGTCTCGTACGGTGAGTCCGTCTGCGAGCAGGTATTTCGTGCCTGCGTAGTTCAGTGCGTGGCAGGTCTGCATGAGCTTGGAAACGACTCTGCGATCGGCGTAGGACATGATAATATGCATGACGTCCACGTTCCATGATTCCCCGGCTAGATGGGGTTGAGGACCCGTAGTGATGGACCCGGGGTCCAAGTTCAGGGATGAGAAACGTAGGTGGAGACGCTGAGTTGAGGAGTCGCCATCATGGGGTGTGTGAGACTGTGGCATGAAGACGATGGAGCGTCGGATGGTCGGTATGCAGGAGTGAGGTCGCTGGGGCGATAGCAAGTGCTGCGGCTAAAGTTCTTGCCCTCTTGAATGAGCGCTGAATCCTGATGACATAGCGTGTCACATGGACAACTGTCGCACAGCATCCGGGAGGCATCGAGATTCGAATCCACGCTTCTGAGTCTCCAAAAACGGAACTTCAAGCGCCCGAATCGTCCTTGCCTTCACTCCACGACCACCACAGTCTCAATTAGATTGGTGCGAGCCTACGAGTTTCGTGCATAGCTTAACAGCTATAATTTGTTCTTAGTGCGCCATACATTACGACCAGAATGCCGCTCAATCCGGGGATATCGGCCGCATATACCCCGTCCGAGCTCGCAGGGTTGACCGTGCCTCGGCTCAAAGCGCTCTGCAAGGAGAAGAAGGTTGCGGGCTACTCTAAGCTAGGCAAGCAGGCCCTTATTGAAAAACTCGGGGGGCTTGAGTCAAGCAATGCCGGACGCCCTCCTAGCACTGGCAATGCACCAGTCTCTAACTGTCCGGCATTGGCGGTCACTACCTCCGAGTCGCTACTACCTCCAGACGGTCCATCCGTGTCAGCTTCTGCGAAGACTCGCTCATCCAAGTTGGGGAAGGACAAAGGGACTCTGGACACCACACCTTCTGTCGCACCGGTGCCGTCTACCCACAAGTCTCAAGTCACGACCAGGCCCAAGGGCCACAAGATGAATCCGTCTTCTCTCGCTATCGAGAAACCACCATTCACGGAAACAAGCCCTACCTCACAAGCGCAATCCCCCGTCCGCAAGGGGGACTCGAGATTCCTACAAGACACTGTCGCGAGAATTACTCCGCTGGCGCTATCTAATGAGATTCCACAACTCTGGCTGGCTTCTCGGGATGCTCGGCCCTCTGCAACGGACTCTTCCTGTGTTACTATGGCTGTAGAATACTCCTCAGTCCACAAAAGTCTCAAACGCACTCAACAGACTGCCGAATGCACGCCGCTGCCTTCAAAACGGCTGCGGTTATCAGTGCCTGAGAAAATTCCGTCTTCTGCTGCTTCGCTTGCACCTTCCAAGCGATTCAAACCGCTAGTGGTGGATAGAGCAAAACTGCCAATCCCCTCCGTTCAGCTTCCCGCGCGACCTCCGCCTGCTGCCAATTCTTCTGCTTCGTGTTTCGAGGAAGCTCCACTCGCTGAACTCGAGCTCGACCACTTTGCGACTGTCCCGGAACTGTTTCCTATCGCTATGCCTCCAACCCTCTCCCAGCGGAAGCGCGTGCACCGCTGGGCTGTGATTCTGAGCGGGCTGTCCAATGCGGAACGGGCTGTATGCGTCCAAGTCTCCCGTGCATTTCGATATGCAGGTGAGTTACTAGACTGCAGTCGGCCGCGCCTTTTGTCGCCAGAGCTCATGCAGAAAATAGTATATCTCTCCTCAGCGTCCATTTTGACCAGAGACTACGCTGGCCGTCGACTTCAAGAGGACGTTTTGGGAAGGTACTCGCAGGCGATGACGAACATGTGGCCATATCTCCGGCTGCGTGAGGCAGAAGTTGCCTGTCGACGTCGCCTGTACGAAGCATCGTTCATATCTAGGTTTTTCCGCAAGCTGGGCCATCCAAACCCAATCGCAACACGTATCTGGGCCAACCCTGATAACTCGAAACAGCTGAGCATAGCCGTCAGGTGGGCGAATCCTACGCCTGATGCGAGAGCGTAACTCGCTGCAATTGACAACATCCCCAGGTTCGCCCTGACCAGGGCGTGGTTCGAGCTCTCGGTTGGATCACCTCGTGATAGCAGAACAAATCCTGACTCTTGGCTCCATGGAACCATCGCCGACGTGCAAGAGGTTGTCCCGACAGAAGTCTGGTCTGTGGCGATAGAATACGCAACAAGCAGTGCTCGACCTGGGAGACGGGAGACCCTTTACGTCCTGGAAGCGACCTGTGAAGTCATCGGTCGACCGGCTACGCAGCCGGCCGACTGCCCCAGCAGTACTAGTGTTGGAGGAACTGCCTATCCTCTCCGCGTGGATTGGTCGGCATACATCGCACACCGCATTGCGACGACTGAGACCGAGGCAGGACTTCTCACCCAGTTGAAGTGGGCATGCCAGGAGGACTACGAGAGAGGTATCAGCATGCTGTGGCTCAGGAGAGTTGCGATGGAAGGTCAAGCGGGCGCGGCGAAACGAAGGGTCGCAGAACGATATGTGCTGGCGAGCGTCGTTGGGAACAGGTCAGTCTTGCTATCCATTCGGCCACGCGAATGAATTACTGATGCTCTTGGGACAGCATCAGCGGACAATGGATGACAGTGAACGAAATGGCACAAGATTTCGCAGGTCTTCCCACACGCATCGGTGCCCAACGAGGGAGGAAGGACGCGACGCTCAGCCTGTTCCTGCCGGAGTAAGTATGTACTATGCCCTAATGACAGCGTTTAGCACCTCAAACCCTCACCATCCCAGACACCACCACGTTGAGAGCGTGCACTTCACGGCGGGGGGCGGACGAGACCTGCATCCTGCGCTTGCGGTCGTGCAGACGCCTCACCGGGAGTACTACGTTTTGCGCGACAACGGCATGCAGGTCGGGTGCGAGGAGGACGGAGTCGCGGAGGTTTGGCAGGAAGTGCTGCGGTGCGATGCGAGGGGCGTTCTGCTGTGAGCATCGTCATGTTTCTTTAGCGCGACATGGACGTTATTCTAGTGAGTTTGGAATTGAGCCCACCCCTTCGGAGGCTTGTTCGGAGGAATAAGAGGGGTCGGAGTGTCTTGTGGGTTCCGGCCTGGCGGAGTTTATAACTTAATTACTCCGACTGAATACTCCTCACGTGAGACGGGCGCGTCGACCGTGACGAGAGGCGCTTACAGAGAAAGTCCCAACGTTGTCTCTCGTCGTCGACGATGAGCTACCCTCCCAGAATGCCGCCGCCCCCTCCAGGCATGAGAATGCCGCCCCCTCCTCCCGGTATGCCTGGCATGCCGCATCCTCCGCCAGGCATGGCGCTCCCTCCGAGTCTTGGTGAGCCTTCGAGCTCTCGTATGCCTCCCGAAGTTCTCGCACAAAAATCCCAGAAGTGGATCCAGATGCAGAAGAAGCGGTATGGGGAGAAGCGAAAAGGGGGCTTCGTGGATATGGGCAAGCAGGTGTGTGCCTAGGATACCGTGTTTGACGCGACAACACTCACTTTTGTTCAGGATTTGCCTCCCGAGCACGTCCGCAAAATCATCAAGGACCACGGTGACATGAGCAACCGCAAGTTCCGCAACGACAAGCGTGTCCACCTCGGTGCTCTCAAGTACGTCCCTCATGCGGTCATGAAGCTTTTGGAGAACATCCCTTACCCATGGGAGCAAGTCCGCGAGGTCCCTGTCCTTTACCACATCACGGGTGCCATCACGTTCGTCAACGAGATCCCCCGAGTCATCGAGCCGGTGTACCACGCTCAATGGAGCACGATGTGGCTCGCAATGCGAAGAGAGAAGCGCGACCGTAGGCACTTCAAGCGTATGCGCTTCCCTCCCTTCGATGACGAGGAGCCCCCGCTTGACTATGGCGACAACGTGCTCGATGTCGAACCGCTCGAGGCCATTCAGCTTGAGCTCGACGAGGAGGAGGACTCTGCTATCTACGACTGGTTCTATGACCCTAAGCCACTCGTCGACACCCCTCACGCCAACGGCTCATCCTATCGATACTGGAACCTCACATTGCCCATCATGGCCAACCTATATCGTTTAGGTAGGACCCTCCTCTCCGACCACACCGACAGTAATGCCTCGTACCTCTTCGACAAGAAGTCGTTCTTCTCGGCAAAGGCGCTCAATATGGCGATTCCTGGTGGTCCTAAGTTCGAGCCTCTGTACCGTGACATGGACACCTTTGACGAGGATTGGAACGAGTTCAACGACATCAACAAGGTCATCATCCGTCAGCAGATCCGGACGGAGTACCGCGTCGCTTTCCCTCATCTGTACAACTCTCTCCCTCGTTCCGTCCGAATCGCTCCCTACCATAGTCCGAAGAGCGTCTACATCCGCACTGATGATCCTGACCTCCCCGCGTTCTACTTCGATCCGCTCATCAACCCTATCTCCCTCCGTGGCTTCACTTCCCAGAACGCGCCACTCGTCTGTCACGAGGATATCGTTTTCGGTCCCAACGGTGCCGATGACGACGACTTTGAACTGCCCGAGGAGCTTGAACCTTTCTTGGATGACCGGCCCCTGGAGAACGACCTCACCGCCGACGCTATCGCCCTTTGGTGGGCTCCTGAGCCTTACAACCGTCGTTCTGGCCGCATGCGGCGTGCTCAGGATATACCATTAGTGAAGAACTGGTACCTCGAGCACTGTCCGCCAGGGCAGCCAGTCAAAGTCCGGGTGTCCTACCAGAAGCTTTTGAAGTGCTATGTGCTGAACGAGCTCCACACGCGCCCGGAGAAGGCCATGACGAAGAAGAATCTCTTCCGTCAGCTCAAGGCTACCAAGTTCTTCCAGACGACTCGTCTTGACTGGGTGGAGGCTGGTCTGCAAGTCTGCCGCCAGGGTTACAACATGCTCAACCTCCTCATTCACCGGAAGGTGCGCATATACTGACAAGTTTAAGTTCGGAAAGGTGCTGACCAATCGTCGTAGAACCTTAACTATTTGCATCTGGACTACAACATGAACTTGAAGCCCGTGAAGTAAGTCGCACCGATTACATCATCTCGTCACCATTCTGACTCAAGCGGTTCCAGGACCCTTACGACGAAGGAGCGCAAAAAGTCCCGTTTCGGAAACGCCTTCCATTTGTGCCGTGAAATCCTCCGTTTGACGAAGCTCGTTGTCGACGCACATGTGCAGTTCCGTCTGGGCAATGTCGATGCCTTCCAGCTCGCCGACGCTCTACAGTACATCTTCGCCCATATTGGTGCTCTGACCGGTATGTACCGGTACAAGTACAAGCTGATGAGGCAAGTGCGCATGACCAAGGACCTTAAGCACCTCATCTACTACCGCTTCAACACGGGACCGGTGGGCAAGGGTCCTGGTTGTGGTTTCTGGGCGCCAGGTTGGCGCGTTTGGCTGTTCTTCATGCGCGGTATTGTCCCCCTGTTGGAGAGATGGTGAGCAGCTCTGCGTGTGTGCTCTGACACGATCGCTTACCTCGGCACGTTCAGGCTCGGGAACTTGCTTGCTCGTCAGTTCGAGGGACGTAACAGCAAGGGCATCGCGAAAACGGTGACGAAGCAGCGTGTGGAGTCCCATTACGACCTCGAGCTCCGCGCCGCCGTCATGCACGACATCCTTGACATGATGCCGGAGTCGATCAAGCAGAACAAGGCGAAGACGATCCTCCAGCACCTCTCCGAGGCATGGCGTTGCTGGAAGGCGAACATCCCGTGGAAGGTCCCTGGCATGCCAACGGCGATCGAGAACATCATCCTGCGGTACATCAAGAGCAAGGCCGACTGGTGGACGTCCGTCGCGCACTATAACCGTGAGCGTATCCGGCGCGGTGCGACCGTCGACAAGGCCGTCGTCAAGAAGAACCTGGGCCGTCTTACTCGACTCTACCTCAAGGCCGAGCAGGAGCGTCAGCATGGTTACCTCAAGGACGGCCCATACATCAGCGCCGAAGAGGCCGTCGCGATCTACACCGCGACTGTTCACTGGCTCGAGAGCCGCAAGTTCTCGCCGATTCCCTTCCCGTAAGTCGTGGTCGTGTGTTGCGCTTTCTATCTATTTGCTGACGACGTGACCCAGGCCGCTCAACTACAAGCATGACACGAAACTCCTCGTGCTCGCACTCGAGAAGCTGAAGGAGGCGTATTCGGTCAAGGGTCGTCTCAACCAGTCGCAGCGTGAGGAGCTGGCACTTATTGAGCAGGCGTACGACAACCCGCACGAGTGTTTGTCGCGTATCAAGCGTCTGCTTCTTACCCAGCGCGCGTTCAAGGAGTCGGGCATCGAGTTCTTCGACACCTACGACAAGCTCATCCCGTGCTACGACATTGAGCCTGTGGAGAAGATCACTGATGCCGTACGTTCCGCTACTACTAACGACCGTCGACTTGTTCGCTAACGTTCTTATGGTAGTATCTCGATCAATTCTTGTTCTTCGAGGCGGACAAACGTGGCTTGTTCCCGGCGTGGATCAAGCCCGCGGACACTGAGCCTCCTCCGCTCCTCGTGTACAAGTGGTGCCAAGGCATCAACAACTTGACGGACATCTGGGAGACCAGCGAGGGCGAGTGCAACGTCATGATGGAGACCGTCTTGTCCAAGGTTTACGAGAAGATCGATCTCACCCTGCTCAACCGTCTTCTTCGTCTCATCCTTGACCACAACTTGGCGGATTACATCACGGCGAAGAACAACACGGTCCTCACGTACAAGGACATGGCTCACACGAACGCTTACGGTCTCATCCGCGGTCTTCAATTCTCTGCCTTCGTGTTCCAGTACTATGGCCTCGTCCTTGACTTGCTCATCCTTGGCCTGCAACGCGCGAGCGAGATGGCTGGGCCTCCTCAGATGCCCAACAACTTCTTGCAGTACCGAGACTCGGCGACGGAGACGCGCCATCCCATTCGACTCTACTCCCGCTACGTCGATAGGATCCACGTCCTCTTCCGCTTCACTGCAGAGGAGTCTCGTGATCTTATTCAGCGATACCTCAGCGCGAATCCCGACCCCACGAACAACAACGTCATCGGTTATAACAACAAGCGCTGCTGGCCGCGCGACTGTCGTATGCGCCTCATCAAGCACGACGTCAACCTTGGCCGTGCGGTGTTCTGGAACGTCAAGCAGAGTTTGCCCCGGTCGCTCACGACCATCGAGTGGGACGACACTTTCGTCTCCGTCTACTCCAAGGACAACCCGCAACTCCTGTTCTCGATGTGCGGCTTCGAGATTCGCATCCTGCCCAAGATCCGCACGCTCAATGGCGAGCAGTTCTCGCTCAAGGACGCGGTGTGGAACCTTACGAACGAGCAGACGAAGGAGCGCACCGCGCAGGCATTCTTGCGCGTCTCGGACGAGGGCGTCCAGCAGTTCAACAACCGTATCCGACAGGTGCTCATGAGCTCCGGCTCGACGACGTTCTCCAAGATCGTGAACAAGTGGAACACCGCGCTCATCGGTCTGATGACCTACTACCGGGAAGCCGTCATCCACACAAACGAGCTCCTCGACGCCCTTGTCAAGGCGGAGAACAAGATCCAGACGCGTGTCAAGATTGGCCTGAACTCGAAGATGCCGTCGCGTTTCCCGCCGGTCGTGTTCTACACGCCGAAGGAGCTCGGTGGTCTCGGTATGCTGTCGATGGGTCACGTCTTGATTCCGCAGAGCGACTTGCGATGGTCGAAGCAGACGGACGTTGGTGGTACGTGTGTTCCATCACTTCGCTCGTACGACTTTCCATTCATTATTTCTTCGCAGTCACTCACTTCCGTGCTGGTATGTCTCACGAGGAGGACCAGCTCATCCCGAACCTGTACCGGTACCTGCAGCCGTGGGAGGCCGAGTTCATGGACTCGGCGCGTGTGTGGTCGGAGTACTCAATGAAGCGGAAGGAGGCGAACGCGCAGAACCGTCGTCTTACGCTCGAGGACCTCGAGGACAGCTGGGATCGTGGTATTCCGCGCATCAACACGCTGTTCCAGAAGGACCGGCATACCCTCGCGTACGACCGTGGATGGCGTGTGCGCACGGACTGGAAGCAATACCAGCTCCTCAAGCAGTAAGTTTTCGCTTTCATCCATTGGTTCTGGCAATTTGCTCATGCTTGCATGTAGCAACCCCTTCTGGTGGACGTCTCAGCGCCACGATGGCAAATTGTGGCAACTCAACAACTATCGTGTTGACGTCATCGCCGCCCTCGGAGGTGTCGAGGGCATTCTCGAGCACACCCTCTTCAAGGGCACGTACTTCCCGACCTGGGAGGGTCTCTTCTGGGAGAAGGCGTCCGGCTTCGAGGAGTCTATGCGGTACAAGAAGCTCACGAACGCGCAGCGGTCCGGTCTTAACCAGATCCCGAACCGTCGGTTCACGCTCTGGTGGAGCCCGACGATCAATCGCGCGAACGTGTACGTCGGTTTCCAGGTCCAGCTGGATCTGACTGGTATCTTCATGTACGTCATACCATACCTCGTTCTCGTTCATTGCTGTCGAGTTGTCGCTGACATTGCATTGTTCGTCTTCCCATCTTCTCAGGCACGGTAAGATCCCGACGTTGAAGATCAGTTTGATCCAGATCTTCCGTGCGCACTTGTGGCAGAAGAGTGAGTCGTTGGTCAGTTCGCTTACGTTGTGAAAGTATCTAACTTTTCTTTTCAGTCCACGAGAGTGTTGTCATGGACTTGGTCAGTCATTTCTTCAACCTTCACGTGGGGTTGTGCTAATCGGCGTTTCGTTTACAGTGTCAAGTCTTCGACCAGGAACTTGAGCCCCTTCAGATCGAGACCGTTCAGAAGGAGACGATCCATCCACGTAAGAGTTACAAGATGAACTCGTCTTGCGCGGATATCCTCCTCTTCTCGGCCTACAAGTGGAACATCGCCCGGCCGTCTCTCGTCACTGACGTAAGTTCATCGTGGCTCATTCATGTTGTTGGAGCTGATGTCGTTTGGTCATTTAGAGCAAGGATGTATTGGACGGTACT
The DNA here is from genome assembly GCA_008694245.1 of Ganoderma sp. BRIUMSc. Taxonomy (NCBI): domain Eukaryota; kingdom Fungi; phylum Basidiomycota; class Agaricomycetes; order Polyporales; family Polyporaceae; genus Ganoderma; species Ganoderma sp. BRIUMSc. Next base: position 6,869 of record VJXU01006957.1, on the reverse strand, counting down.
ACGAGCAACAAGTTCTGGATCGACGTGCAGTTACGTTGGGGCGACTTCGATACCCACGACATCGAAAGGTACACTCGAGCGAAGTTCTTGGACTACGTAAGTCCTCACCTCAGGAATATCGTCGTTGCGTAATCGCTGAAGTGTTCTACGTAGATTTCGGACTCTATGAGTATCTATCCCTCCCCGACTGGTGTCATGATCGGCATGGATCTCGCGTACAACTTGTGGTCGGCATATGGTAACTGGTTCCCTGGCCTGAAGCCCCTCATCCAGCAGGCAATGGCCAAGATCATGAAAGCTAACCCGGCTTGCCACGTCCTCCGCGAGCGTATCCGGAAGGGTCTCCAGCTCTACTCCTCAGAACCGACTGAGCCGTACCTCAACAGCCAGAACTACTCGGAACTGTTCTCGAACCAGATCATTTGGTTCGTAGATGACACGAACGTCTATCGTGTTACGATGTAAGTGTGTACAGCCTTGTCATCTCCTCTCCCACTCACGATGTATCATCTAGTCACAAGACGTTCGAGGGTAACTTGACGACCAAGCCCATCAGTAAGTACTTCGGTGGACAGCCTGCTGGAAAGCGCTGATCATGCTTTTCTGTGCAGACGGAGCCATCTTCATCTTCAACCCACGCTCTGGACAGCTGTTCCTGAAGATCATCCATACCAGTGTTTGGGCTGGTCAGAAGCGTCTTGGACAGTTGGCCAAGTGGAAGACCGCTGAAGAAGTTGCCGCACTGGTCCGGTCCCTACCGGTCGAAGAACAGCCGAAACAGGTCATCGTCACCCGGAAGGGCATGTTGGACCCACTCGAGGTCCATTTGCTCGACTTCCCCAACATCGTCATCAAAGGAAGCGAGCTTCAGCTGCCGTTCCAGGCGTGCATGAAGATGGAGAAGTTCGGTGATTTGATCTTGGTAAGTTCCGGAAACGGCGTCACCTTGGCTGACGGCGCTAACTGTTCCTATTCCTGTAGCGTGCTACCCAGCCACAGATGGTGTTGTTCAACTTGTACGACGACTGGCTCAAGTCCATCTCGAGCTACACGGCGTTCTCTCGTCTTATTCTGCTCCTCCGTGGTCTGCACGTCAACAATGAGAAGGCCAAGATCGTCTTGCGTCCCGACAAGAACACTATCACCGAGCCGCACTTCGTCTGGCCGTCGTTGTCGGATGAGGAGTGGATCAAGGTTGAGGTTGCGTTGAAGGATCTGATCTTGGCGGTAAGTTTTATCAAGTACCGCTCTACGCCCACATATCTGATGTTGGCCCACAGGATTTCGGAAAGCGTAACAGCGTCAACATTGCTTCTCTCACTGCCAGCGAGATCCGAGACATCATCCTTGGTCAGGAGATTGCCGCGCCGTCCGTGCAGCGGCAGCAGATGGCGGAGCTGGAGAAGAGTTCCGAGGCACAGAGTCAAGTTACCGCTGTTCAGACGCAAACCACCAACGTACACGGTGATGCCATCCAGACTGTCACAAGTAAGCATTCTATCTTGATTGACGTTTGTCGACGCGAAACTCATCACCGTGCATAGCCACCAACTACGAACAGCAGGTGTTCAGCAGCAAGTCGGACTGGCGCGTTCGTGCCATCTCTGCAACGCATCTTCCTCTTCGGCTGCAACACATCTACGTTTCGAACGATGATGTCAAGGACGACGCCTCATCATACACCTACGTCCTGCCCAAGAACATTCTGCGCGCGTTCATCACCGCTGCGGATCTCCGGACGCAGGTCGCTGCCTACTTGTATGGCGTATCACCGCCGGACAACAAGCAAGTCAAGGAGATTAAGGCGGTTGTATGGGTGCCCCAGCGTGGAAACAACAACAGCGTCGAGCTGCCCTCACAGCTGCCTCGTGACGACTTCCTCCTGAAAGACCTGGAGCCCTTGGGTTGGGTCAAGACACAAGCTCTGGAGTTGCCGCACCTGTCGCCAACAGACATCACAACCCAGGGCAAGATCATGGCGGACCACCCCGAGTGGGGCTCATCATCAATCTGCATTACGTGTGCCTTCACGCCTGGATCGGTGTCGCTCTCAGCCCACAACTTGACGGTCGCCGGGTTCGAGTGGGGTCGGAAAAACACCGACACGTCGCCTAATCCGGCCGGCTTCAACCCCAATATGTCGGAGCGCGTCCAATTACTGCTCTCAGATCGGATCCTGGGAATGACCCTGGTGCCTGAGGGGCGGGTCTGGAACTACGGCGTCGGGCTTACGCAAATGTGGTCGACCAACCTTCATTACTCCGTGCAGCTGGACACGCCACTGCTGTTCTGGGCTGAGGAGCACCGGCCCACTGCCTTCCTTTCGGTGAGTCCATTTTTGCGTCGCTATATTGCGGAGAAGAGTGGAGTTGTCTTACATAACGTTCTTTTTGCAGTTCGCGAACCTCGAGACGGGAGACGACAGCGCCGACGTGGAGAACTCGCTCGCATAAAAGTTTTGCTCATGCTCGTCGGGATTTCTGTGCTTGTAATCACATGTATTGTACTCGTACCATCATCCACGAACTGTAATGTCTCTTTGCTCCTCCTGGCCACCTTGCACGATCGATTTAGGAACTGGGGTGCATAGCGACGGGCCTGAGCTGTCATCGGTAAGTCATACTTAACTCTTATTTTATTGATGCATGCATGCTATGCGAACAAGACACTGAGACTCAAGTCGAGCAATATTGGGACTGGGACTGGGTACTTGGCAGTTGCGATTAATATTCCTCGACGTGTGTCAAAGGCGGCCTCCTACAGTATACGTATATTCCAGACTACAAGGAGCAATATTAGATGGGAGAATGCAGGCGAAGGAAAATAATAAATCTAATCTCGCGTAGAAGAGGCGGGGACGGCCAAAATTGAATAGACGCGGGCGGAAGCATCGTCGCCGCGGATCTGCGTCGCGCGGCGGGAGGGCGTGGCCTTTGGCCCTTTGCAGGCGGCGGGACAACGCCAGTCGTCGTTGGGACCTTCCCACCTGCTTCCCACTTCCCCGCCATCCCCGACGTCGCCCACGGCGTCATCCGTCCACCCCGCATGGAACCGCGCGCCTGAGCGAAGATGCTCGAGCTGCAACTCGCGCAGGTATGTGTGTGCATTTAGCCTTCTATCAGGGCAACCTGTGGGCTTCTTGATCAGGCTCGTGCTGACAAGGCTCCCTCCTCCCTCCTTGTTCTCTCCTCTCATGCCGCTTCTGCCTCCTCGCCACTCCCAACAATGCCCCGCCGCCCACAGTCTGCATCGTCGGCCTTCGGGTCTTCGATGTCCGTCGCCTCCCATGCCTCGCACCCCGTCGACTCTTTCGCGCCGAGCGCGCTCCCCCACCGCTTCTCGTCCAGCCAGCAGCAGGCCCCGGAGACTAGTCGCCGGCTTAGCAAGCTTCCCGACCTCCTCACCCGAAAGCGTACGGCGTCGCTGCCCCCGAAGAAAGACAAGGAAGGTGCTCGAGGTGCGTGTCCCTTCTCCCTCCCCTTCCTCCACTTCCCATCGGAGCGCCCAAGGTACTGCCTGTATTCCTGCGCCGCACTACGGTGAATATTCGACTGTATGCGCTCTTTCGTCGCATTGCCCCCACTCCTTTCCTCCCAAGACTGCCCACAATTTCTCTTTTCCTGTGCACACTGCCGTTCCCATGGGCGCCGCGCTCGAACCCTGCATGGTGCCAGAATCGATGTCAGCCGGGGGGACGTCATAGTCCTTTGCGAAATACACCAGTGCTTGTTCGTTTCCATGCCGCATCAGCTCCGTCTCAGCGTCTTATCCGCCCTCTTATTATATGCCTGGAATTCTTCTGACCGCCAATGGCTACAGACCCGTTTACATCGCATCCCTCAGGCTCTTCCTCGTTCGTCACCTATGAAGGCGCCCCTCCTCCCGCCGTATCCTCCTCCATGTCCTCCCCGTCCTCCTCGTCTCATCCACCACCAAACCCCCTCGTAACCGCCCCCAAACGTGCTCGTGGGAGCTTGCTCCTCTCCTCCGGTATCGCGCTCCCGTTCTCGCGGCAGCGCAGCAAGGGCAAGAAAATGCGGCCGCCACCTCCGCCTACCCAGTTTCTATTCTCAGAGGTCATAGAGATTTCCGCCCCGCCGCCACGGCCACCAGAGGACGAGGACCGCGACCGCCTGCGCGACGCAGCGGCGCAGTCGATAGGACTTGACCCCGTTCTCCTCGAAGACCGTGAGAGTATCTCATCGTCCCACATACGCTCCTTCTCTGAGACGCATACACGCTCACAACGATCGAGATCACGCTCTCGGTCAAGGTCGCGGTCGACCTCGCCTACTCAGCTGAAGACGGCCCGTGCATCAAGCTCGCGCGCAGGAACCCCCGCTACGCGCTCTCTACCGCCATTCCCGGCGATCCAATCCGCGCTCGTACCGTGGATCCAGCGCACTTCCCGGGTGGCGAAGCATCATCCGCCGACGTCGGTCATACTATTCGCTCTGGCGAAGCAATGGAAGACCCGCGTACTTGTCCTGACTTCCTCGCCTTCGCTGACGTCGGGTCCGTCCGCACACACGACATCGTTCTCGTCGCAGTCGCAGTCGCCCTTTTCGGTGCATTCCTCGTCCCCGCAGCATGTGGCCCATCTGCACGTCTTCAAGTCGGACGGTGCGAACGAACGGGAGCTAGAACGGGTGGAGATCGGGGCGGATAGCTGGGCATTCGTGGCTGACGAAGAGATTGGCGGACGCCGTGGGGTCGTGCGAGTCGTTGGAGTGGGCGGGGCTGAGATGACTCTCTCCATGGCCGACCAATCCGAGTGGATTGACGCGATAAAGCAAGCTGTGCTCTCTGAGAGGTATGATCTTCCCCGTCGCTCTCGCCATGGGAGTCCGACCACTCATGATATCCTGTTTGTCTTTCGTGTAGATCCGTCCGTGCCGGGCTGGGTGCGATGACCCTGAGCAACGGTGTTGAGCCCCGTGGGGACCTCGACGTCATGCTCTCGATGCGTGCGCAGGGTATCTTTGCCGCTCCTCCGCCGGTAACCACCTCGGCGACGATGACATCCGTCGCGTCATCGCAGAGTGGCACCATTTCGGGGCCAGCAGCGTCCTCGCCTGCCCCGTCGCTTCGATCTTCATCTCCACAGCTCCCTCGTCCCCCATCTGTGGCGGTCTCTGCATTGCGTGGCCTCTTTGGTGGAAACCGTCCTCGTTCGCCTTCCGCACCAAATCCGGAGGCCCACCTGCCCTCGATCACGGACCGCGATGGAGCCGAGACACCGCCACCCCTCGAAGACTCGTCCTTTGGTCGTGCAGGGACTAGTTTGCTCAGCATGCTTCGGTCGAACAGCATCTCCAGTGAACGACCGCTATCCCCGACGACCCCGGTCCCGTCTGTCCCAAACACGCCCCGAGTCGGAACGACCATGCCCAGTGACCTTCCAATCCAAATGGGGTTGATTACCCCTTCTGCCCCCGGCGCATCGCTAGATCAGAAGATCGTACAGGATCATGACCGTAACAGCCTGCTACCATCTATTGGCCGGGATAGGAGCAATGGCCTGGGACTCATTGGGGTGAACGGTGGGAGCATCGACGAGCACGTTACGAGATTCCACGGCAACGGTATAACACCCTTCTCAGCGTCATTGCAGCCACCTCCTCGCCGAAGGGCTTGGACTGCCAGCGGAGCCCCGCCATCAGCCAGCACGAACGGCAATAGGAATAGGTTCACATACACGCACACTAATCTGAGCACAGCAGAGACGCTCGGAGTCCGGCACAACGGCAGTGCGTTCTTATCACCGCACGCTGCATCTCCCGCACTGTCTGCGTCGACGTCGCCCTCGATAAACTCGCCATCGACGACTTCTAGCCAGAGGTTCAGCCCGACCCCGAGCCGCAGTCCAAGCCTGCACCCAAACGGCGCTGATTTCATGGCCTCGACACCGCAAGATGACGGCAGGCCAAGCTCGTCGTGGTCTTCGGTCTCGTCACTAGGGTCCAACGAACACCAGCCGCAACAAAAGACGTTCGAGTCCACCTCCAAGCGTTGGTCGCGGCAGGGCGTTCTGCCTAAGCGTCTCTCCCCTCCGAAGTTCCCCCTCCCTGCTACTCCGCCGTCAGGGCCCGCGCCATTGCCGACCTCGTCACCAGGACGCTCGTCGCTCAAGCAGCGGCCGCATCCATACGCCGCGGACAGTCCCCCAAGCCGTTCATCATCGCAGCGCTCCGCACACAGCCCGCAGAGCATCATGTCGGGGTTCCAGACCTTCTCGAAGCGGGCGTCGGGCTCGTCGGTGCGCAGTGACAGCACTGTCAGCACAAACGTGAGTGTCGCCACCCATGGGAGCAACATGCTCGGGCATGTCCTGTTGCAGCCGTCGCCGCATCCCCCTACACACGTCCGACCGAGGTCGTCACACAGGGTGTCCGTACCGCCTCCACAGCGGCCCGTGCCTAGCATGGCGCTCCCGCCAACCCCTCACACTGGTGTGGATGAGTTTGGGAGTGTGAAGACGGACCTCACGCCGCTTCCCTCACCGGCTCCGACGCTGACGTTCAAGAGCGACCCGATGCGACAACCGCATTCGGCGCCGGTCACGAAGACGACTTTCAGGGAGTCGTTCACGCTGCGAGCTTCGCGGTTCTCATTTACCCCGCCTGCGACGCAGCCGCCTTCCTCTGCCCTTCCTCCACGTCCAGATGAGCTGAACAGCTCACGCGCATCCCGACACCGCCGTAGTACGAGCAGCGGCAGCCCCAACCTCCCCACCATCCCTGCGTCACCTAACACCCTCGCCTCCCCGATCTCCGCAGCGAACGGCGCCCTCCCTCCACCGTCCGCACCCACCCCCCTCCGACCCAACCTCATCATCAAGCGGCGGCTCCGCATGCTCAGCGCGCCGT
>VJXU01006917.1:0-13058 GCA_008694245.1 Ganoderma sp. BRIUMSc | reverse complement strand
CATCTTGGATGCCCCGCGCGGGACACGAAAAATCGAGGGGGGCATACCCGGCCGGGAGGCGAATGCAAGTACTGCTGACGCCCGGCCGGGACTCGCATCTGGAGGACTTCCGCCGGGCGGACGAAGGGTCGGTGCGGCTGGGCGTTGAGTTCCGCGGATGAACCATATACTGATTATCATTTTTCAGCCATGTCGAATCCCCCGCGCGCGGAACGGAAAATCGAGGGGGGCGTACCCGGCCGGGAGGCGAATGCACGTACTGCTGACGCCCGGCCGGGGGTCGCACCTCAATATCCATATATTTGCGAACAACTCTAGCGTAAATGCCAACCAGACTTTTTATTGGAACGATTTCCTTTTATTCCCCCCGCTGTCGGCAAAGGCAGGTCCATTTAATTGTCGGCGGGGAGTCGCAGTTGGAGGGCCGAAGCCCATCGTTCGCACCAGTCATTGCCCTCGATATTCAATATTTCTTGTCAAGTCTTAGGATATGTCATCATGTGCTAATCAGACAGGCTTAGCTTCAGCTCGGTGATTCTTCCCTCGATCCCCTCCAGCTGACATTCTTTTTGCAACGAGACGGTTGCCAAAGCCTTGTAGGCTTTCCCTGAAGCCGCTTCGATGTCTGCTCGGTCGGATTCAAACAGCGGGATGGGCGGTCCCTGAATGGCATGTTAATACTGCATCACCCCCAATGTCTGCTACATACCACGTCCATTGTTGGTGCTATCCACCATCCCGGCATTTCCGTGCTCTCAGCTGGGTCTCCCGTCTTCCACAACCACCATTTTGGAAATCCCCAGTTATCTCCCCCGCTGATGGGCCCACTCAGCAGTGCATGCGCTGAGGCCAGGAATGACTCGCGGTCGAGTCGAGTGATATCAAATGCGAGCCTTCGGTGCGTCCAACTGACTGCACGAAACAGATGGGCTAAGGGGGGCAATGCCACCGCCGGGACCGTATGCTGCTCGACGGTAAGACCGATTGAAGATGCTCCCTCCACCCCAATCGCCGAGATCGCGATCCACTGCGTCATCGAAGCCACTGTCAGCTGTGCCCGCGACAAACGCTGCCATACGATGCGCTTACCAACTCGCGCGCGATGCCATGGTTCCATCGGCGTGTCGTCAGCGCATCCGTCGGGCTCGGAAGGGCTTCAAGTGCCTCGGCGACGCGGGATATGGTCATGAGAACCTCCAATCGAGAGGACCAAAGGGTATCCGGTCCGTGCGCGGTCGTAGATGCCTCCATGGCGAATAGCAAGAAGTACAATCAGTCCTTTCGATTGTCACAGCGTTCAATATCTATTACATAACCGTCGGTGTCCCCCTTTGGAAAGATCTGGGCCATTCCACTCTCACGTCTAAGGTTTATACGCAGCCCGAGCCGCGCTGAAGGCCGCCTTTGCATGGTCCCTCAGACTGGCCCATATCCATCTCTGGGATCGAGCAAATGCGGCATGTCCCGGCGTGATCCCAACATCCGACCATCCTTCCCATCGGGTAGCGTACGTGTCGAAGTGCCGCAAGACGCAATCCATCTCGAACGGCACCAGCTTGACCTCTTCGTCCCATCTCCGCTTCCGCGCGTAAGCACGGAGCCAGAGCATCCGGCGATCTGTATGTGCATGTGGTGAGCTTAGTGCCTGGTACCTACTGAGGATGTGAACTCACATTCCTTCATCCACTGGCTGTCGGCACCTATCGCAGTGTCGGCGATATTCCAAAACCAGGCTGCATGCTTGTTCCGAAGCCCTGGCGTGAAGGATTCGAGCACTGCAGTAGTCGCTAAAAGGTCTTCTTTCTTTATTACCTTGTATTTGTCGAGGAACTGGGCTCTAAGATCGCCGTCTGCGTTATCGGCGGGGTCGAAGAGATTCTGCATCGCTGTTCGGGCTTGCATGTAGATTCGCACATGCTTGCGGACGCCTTCGTCTGCGATGTGGGTATCGTCGAAGCTTCGAAGCTTTGCGCGGTAGGTTGGAGCGTGGCGTACCTTCGTCCTGTAGAGCAGCGATTTGTAGCCGATACCTGTTCGGATTGCCTGAAGGGCATCATTCATTTGACCCTCGCGCAATAGGCGCTCTGTCAGAACGAGACTGAGACGATCTCGACGGCGGAGATACTCCACGCCGACGGTGGAAGGGAGGGCGAGTTTGAGCCTCTCTGGTTGGGAAAGATCCTGATCTTCGTCGTCCGTGCCGTCAACGTCTCTGGCGTCCCGGTTGGCGTCCCCTGGAAGTCCATCCCACTCCGCCCCCAGAGTGCCCGCATCCACGGCCTCGACGAGGGACAGTAAGGCATCTTCCTGCCCAAACTGTAGGCGGCTTTCCTTATTGAACGCGATAATATCTTTGCGCAGCCTTTGCCGCTGTTGCACGAAGCTCAATCGCGCCTGCGTTGCCCCCATAACCTTCATTCGGCGGGCTGAGTACGCGACTGCTAACCTTCAGAACCAGTGAGCAACCACAGCAATGACGTAAATATCTCTAAAACCAATCGACCGACGTACTTTGTCTCCTCCAGCTTCAGACCGGTAGCGATCCAGTCAGCGACTCCGCCGCTCGATGTGCCATCGGCGAGCTCTTGCTCGGCGAGCATCAGCTGAATCTCCTTTCTGGAAGGCACTACAGGGATCCTTGTGAGCTCGACGCCAAACAATTACAGGGTGAATAACGTACATGGCTGCGCGGATACATCATACATGTCCATTGCGCTAGGATCGGCGTCTCTGAGGTCGTCGGCAGCGTCGGCGGCCGCCTGCCACTCTTCCTGGAGCTGCGGATCTGTCGCTTTGCAGAGATCTTCAAATGCCTCCTGAGCAGGGTTGTGTTCGCGGCAGGCCCGTTTCCACTTCGCTATAAGTAAGGTGGCTGGCAATAGTCATCGGTGAGTGAATATGCCGCTTCAGCGAAGGGATCGACGCGTACCTATCTTCGTGAGCTTCTTCCAGTTCGAGTCATTCATGTGATCATCGATAACCTCTCGCCGATGAGCCGATGACATGCCCCTCGTCGAATCGGCAATTGCGTTGGTTTGATTCCATAGCGTCTCTATTATTTCGCCGTCCTGCATGCCCGCTCCTGATATGAAGTTGCTGGAAAAGCGGGCGAAGCATTGAGCGATATGGCCATGGACGTGGAATTGCCCAATCCCTCTCTGAATCTTGAGGCCTGCCGGCATACTCAGATGTGGGCTCTTCTCGAAACGTGCCCGAAGATTAGTGAAATATTGGCACATGATATCGTAGAGAACCAGGATGCACGATAACCCGTTCAGCCATGCGAGGATCCAGTGAAGCACGTAATCCATGTTTCTCTGCCTGTAGCCGCATAAATTTCATTGGCGTGATGAGCTACGCGGCAGAGCAGAAGCAACGTCAATCACCTTTCTCCCAGTTGGAAGTCGACGCAAGCATGCGGGGCGAAGAAGCCGTGCCGCGAGCACGCTGCGGCACCGATACCTGTCGCCTCGAACTTCGCTCGCTCCATTGTGGCCGTCAGCACGGCACGATGTTCGTTGCAGGTGGATTTCTGGGACACGGAAAGCGAGCGGTTAGACGTCTGAATGACAGTAGGCCGATGCGCATCACCTCCTTGAATTCCTTAGCAGTGCGGAGATGTTCTTTGTATGGAGCGTCGGTGACCATAAATGCGTGCCCGTCGGCGAGAGCCACATCGTCTTCCGGGTTTCGCATGTGCCTATGCTGCGCACTAAAATTCCCGTCCAGCACCACCGATCTCATATACTTCCATCTTTGAGGCCTGCGATGAGATTCTCGTCGATCTAGGCATCTGCGATCACTTACGTTTCGGGGTCATCCTTCCAATTATCGCACAGGTTGTCCCCAGGTTGAGGACACGCAGGGCAGCGAATAGCAAGATCTCCCGGTCCAATGGTCTCCTGTCGGTGGGCGAACCCCGCCGACAGTCGCATCGCCTGGTTTCGCCATTGACGGGAAACGCGCAGTAGCTCCTTGTATCTGTCCTGAATCGTCATTGAGCGAGATCACCTTCATGCATGCATTGTTTGAGCCTCACCGGCACCATATGCGGAAATGCACCGTTCGTAGTGCGCCGAAGCTTGTTGTAGTAGTTACGGGCGGGCGTCTTGCATTCCTTATTTGAGAGCAAAAAGTCGTCCAAGACGCGCATGGTGAATACGGTTTTCGGCCTCGTTTGAGATGCGGGATAATAGCCGAGGTCGAGTAGCTGGAGATCTTCGCGGGGAGCGTTCGGACAAATGCAGAACGTGAAAGGTAACTCGTGGATTCCTGAGCTGTTCGTCAGCATGTCCTCTCATCGCCCAGTTGTTAAAGCGACCCCCTAACCTTCTATATCGACGACGACAACCATTCGATCGTTGGCGAGGACCCTGCCTCGTGAGGAAGGGGCAGGCTGTTTGGGAGCCTCGCCGATCCATGGCAACTCGTCATATTTGGGACCATCGGGGGAGTTGAGTGCGTCGATATACAAATCGGCGTCCTCGTCTTCGAAGTCGGATTCGATATCGCTCGGAAGAAAGACGTCATTCCGATCTTCATCGTCATCCAAACTCCAAGCTTCAGGGGTAGAGCGTTGGCCTTCGGCGTCGGTGGCATCATCAGCGACCGACCCATGTCGCGCGCTCCCCACGCCGGACGCATCGTCGGAATCTGGGCGGTCATACGAGGGCAATAGGGGACACGCATCCCCGCCATGGCCGCAATGAATCTGGATGCCCACCTGTCGCAGCCATGCGGGCTGAAAGAACTCGCCCTGCCAAAACTCTACGCGGTGCAAAGGAAGCTTCGAATGTATGGCGCTACAGCAGGCGTAGCACAAGGCGGGTCGACCTTGGCATGTAAGACATCGCCATGAAGCTGAATGGCCGCAGGCTCCGATGCCCCCCACTGGATACGCCTCCCGTTCCAGCCGACGGGCCAGATACTCGTCGCGAACGGCAAGATATTCTCGCTGGTAATCGTTCTGGCTCTGCAGCGCAGCTCCACGTTAGCATATCGTTTCACCATGAAACGATCGGGTCAAAACCGACCTTCGCTGTATGCCGCCTTTGCAACAATGCGTCCCAGCTATTCTCCGCTTGCTCAAGCTCTGTGATCGCATCGGCTACTCCATGCACCCCTTCCTCGGACTGGTCATGATCGCTGGGAGGAATGGGTGGTGTGGCGACGCCCCTCCTCCCTTGGTCGGCGCGAGGTTCGAAGATCACCGGGGACTTTGTCGGTATGATTCTAGACCCTCGCTTCGTGTTTCATACCACCCCGGAATGCTCGACGATATCTTTTCTCGGGGGTCTGTCCCGGCGCGAGCTCATTGGTGTGCGTTTTCGAGGATGGAGAGAACGGGGCCTATGGAAGGCGTTGGAATGGCTTCGGTGACATACTACCTCCCACCGATGTGTGCGGTCGTACATCGGAATCGTTATCTACCAATGACATCTGTTTCCACATTTGCCATCCCTACCTCCCCCATCTTTGCCCATCAAAACACGTCTTCATCCATGTAAAACGCCATACATACGCGGTCCGTCGGAACCTTCGGCACTCCATGCACCACAAGCCTGCCAGATAAGAGCACCACGGAGCCAGCGTCGTAGGATAGGGATGCGCCGATGTTGCGAAGTTCCATCACCGCAGTCTCTCCGTACGTTCCTAGCGTAAGTAGCAAGTCCAACCAACCTGCCGACGCGCTTGTATCCCGATGCCTCAGCGACTCGCGATTGGCAATGATTTGCACTGCCGAATAGCATGTGGGCCACTGGGCGATCACTGCACGACTGGCAGCGTGATCGGCGTAGAGCTTGGCCATCAGGTTGATGGAGGTCCGATATAGCACAGGATGCACAACGGCCAGGATGCCGTCTATGAGACCACCGACGGTTTGAAATTCTTTCATCCAGAGAACGCACCCGTGGCTGTTCGTTGCAAGGCTAGGAGTCGGCCCTTTCGGCGAGCGCTGTCGGTTAGAATGGAGCACTATCAGCCAACAGGTACCAAATAGCTTCTCAATCGCAAATCCCCCCACCGTCTGGCCAATCTGGAAACCCGCCGGATAAAGTAATGCTGCACCGTGGCCCCATTCTCCGCCCTTGGTGAAAAAAGAAGGCGCAGTACGCCAGCCTTTAGAGTACGCATTCGGACCTCGTGCCTCCGAAGGCGTCTTGGTCTTGAGGTCCCCGCCGATATGCCCCATCATTTGCAATATGGCACTCTGTCCATCGATCAGTTGGCATGAATGATTGCAGAACCTGCAGCCCAACCTGACGGTGCGGCGGTATGATTCCAGGAAGGCTCCATACGAGTGCTTCCCCTCCATTGTCGGTGACGATGGCTGGCTTGTCGATAACGGGGAGCGGTTCGAAACGGCCAATAATTTCTCTCGCAGGTATCAGCGGCGGATACAAGTGGAGGAGTCGGTCTTCACGCTCCGCACGATATGGGGAGACCTTGGGTGCATCCTCGATGTACTGATGGGCGTCCCATGACAATTGATCTGGGCTGAGGGTCAGAAACACCGCCTAAGCCTCGCTAGGATAGATTACCAACATTTGTTTCGGACCGCCTCCCCGAGTACCGTGGCTATAGCGCGACAGTCGGCTGCCATCGTGGCATCGAGGTGACTCGGTGGAGTAGGCAAAGACGCCCTAGGGGCGTCGCCATTGGCTGCTGTTTGGCTAAAAAATTCAAACAACGCCACAACATAATCCGCTGTGCGGGCTCGGAGCTGAAAATGGAGCGGAAGTGATTTGAGGTTCGAATCCATGGGAGAAGATGACCTCGTCTGTGCAGGAGGCATCGAATGTGCCCCCGCTTTGCATGCTGTGGTCGATCGACACAGATCGACGCGTTCCGAATTTGTTCTCACGGTTAGCGCCCTGATCGGTGACAACCGTTGGTGGTTACCTTGTACAAGTGGTGCCCGACACCTCCATCTCAACGTTCCTCACCCGGACTTTGGTCCACGTCGCACCCCGTCTTCACTTGTTCTACTCTAGTCGGCACGTTCCCCACACCTGCCGACAGTGCCGCTCCGCCAGCGATGCCTCGAGTCAGCGACCTCACCGAGGCGGACGATCAGTACCTAGCTTCTCGCCATGCAGACTTCCGTCAGACTCCCGCCAGCGAGAAGGACGCGTTCCGCGAGGACTGCGCAAAACACATCATCACCGTCCGCGAACTCGCGCTCGACGATCCATATATCCTGGACCTCTTTATCGGCGTGAGTCCAGTTTCCCCTTACTGATGGATCTGGTCGCTGAGGGACGTGTATGACACAGAAGGTGCGCAACTGGTTTCAGAATAACGCCCCCGTGAAGAAGGCTCGACTTCCCTTGCGCATCAACAACGACTTCCATCCAGAGCGGGTCTGGGGGATGCTCCACCAGACGGAGATTTGCGATGCGCTCCTGGTGTCTCGCCCACCCGATGTCGCCGATGACGCCCCTCACATCGTTGTGTGGAACGCGAAACGCAAGCAGTTGTGGAAGGGTCTCGACGACGATGAGCGCGCCGTCTACGAGAGATTGGCCGTCCTTTGGAGCGAGGAGGGTCCCGACGATGACCTCAAGCCACAGTGCGTGACGCCATTCACTGATCGACTGCGTAAAATTTATTATCACCTTCCGTTTTAGAATGGCCGAACGCCGGTCTGTCGCTTGGATGAAGGCCGTCTGTCTCCTCTTCTGGCAGCAATGCCGCATGCCAGTTTTTATATACGGTTGTTTCGAAGACAGCAGAGCACAGCTCCAGGGCGCAACGTGATTGACATAGCCACTCCTGTCTTGCGTAGTTCTAATGCTTCTCGGCAATCTAGTTTCGACACTTCATTACTCTTCGAAGACACGAAGGAGTCGAAGGGGAAACCCACGTTCCGCCAAAGCAAAGAATGGGCGACAGACTTTCGAGCCTACTTCTACAACTTCTTCACGCCCTACATCCGCCCCGATCTCGCAGCTCCCGAGGCGATGGAATATCTCCGAACCTCAAGCAAGAAGGTAGTCCAGCCGTTCGAGTTTGAGGAGACCGACGAAGGTTGGCCGCTCCTACCGAAGGGCAACGATATGACACACACGCGCCGACAAGAAGTTCTTCGCAAGTGGTTCAAAGAACTTTACGGTGCGTTTAGCCCAGTTCTGACATGAAGGCGTGAGCTAATTTATACAACTCAGGTCTCGCATGTGGACGGGAGGTCTTATCAGCCCCCTGGACGTCGATTATCAAGGTCCCCGAGAAGTTCTTCGCGCCCGGGATGCTCAATGAGGGCTTCCAACTTGACGACCCCTCTCATATACGTCGCACACCTCTTATTAACTTCTACGCCCACGTTCAATCCATCCAATTCCCTGCGCCGGATGCGCCAGCACACCTCCCACCTCGATTCCAATTCGCGCATTACGAGGATGGCCCTGAGGACGCCCGCACGTACCCCGAAGCCATCAACTCAGGCGACGTGGAAGCATGGCGACCTCGGCGCGCAAAGAAGAAAGTACAGCCGCCCGGTTTCGACGCGCCTCCGGGCGCAACCGATGGAGAGGAGGACGACGACACGGGAGACGCACAGGTTGGCGCAGCCTCTGTCACGAAGCGGAAAGGACGGGGTCGATTTAATCCCGGCCCGAAGTTCTACAAGGACATGAGGAAGATTCAACGGGAGAACGAGCGAGCGAAGGCTCGCAAGGAGAAGGAGGCGGCGAAGGCGGCAAAGAAAGCAGCGAAGAAGGCGGCGAAGAAGGGTCGCAAGGGCAAAGCTAAGGCTTCGACGAGCTCTGAGGAAGAGGTATGGGAAACCGACGACGAGGGCACGCCGGCGGAGGAGGAGATAGACTTCGAGGCGATGGACAACGACGTCCCTGAAGAGGATACCGAGCTCAGCGAGGAGGAGGACGAGAGCCGTCCGAAGCGCCGAGCGCATGCAGACGTCACCGATGACTCAGGCGATGAGGTGGAGGTAGAACTCGAGAGGTATGGGGATGTCCTCTCTTCGTCGGCCGTTCGCAAGAACGCATCCTCTTTGGCCACCGCTGGGCCGAGTGGGACGCAGGGTCAGTCCGCCTCCGTCGTCGGCAACCTTCGCCCGTCCACCCTCCGGGCCAGCCGAGCGCGGGCTCCTCATGCTCCCACCGCCGCCGATACTCCCCCCGCAGCCCACGTCCCAACCGCCGACAACGGCACCACAGCCACCGACGAAGCCAACAGGAGCAATCGCTCAGCATCGCAACGGGCGGCGAAGCCAAATGCCCCGCCCACCACCAATGTGTCCTCAGTTACTCAGTCCTCCAACCCCGTCGCCATCAACGACGCGTGGTCTCCTCCTGCTGGTTTGGACCTCGCTCCTGTTGAGGTCCCCGCAAACGGACCTTCGCGGGTCGCATACCTGAGGAGCCTCGACCGCGACCCTGCGTATGTGAACATGCTGGCCCGTGTCGATGACCTGGTGAGTGAACGGACGTACGAAGTAAGTGTGAACGCTTGCTAATGCAATCCCCGGTCAACAGCTTGTTGAGACGTCCGCTATCCGCGTCCAGCCGCCCTTGTTCTGGGCCAGCTGGGGCTACAAGTCGCCGTTTTTGCCGAAGGAGGCTCACAGCGGCGACAAGGCGCAGAAGACGCTGGATGGGATCCTCAAGTTCCTGAAGAAAGGGCCGCCGCAGAAGTACGGCGCGGTCGAGGCTCAGCGATACTGCCTTGTGATGGGGCTAGCGCTGAAGAATATCATGGCCCTGCAGTTCGTCGAGCCAGGGGAGGACTGGCCGGTGCGCCTCCCCTCGTACATGGACGGTAGCCCTGTCACGTTCGATATCCTCAAGCCGTTGCTCGACGCATGTGAGGCAGCCTTTCATCGACCTGCCGACCAGCCAGATCAGACACACGCTGCGTCGGGTCCACCACCATCGGCATCATCGGCACCACGGCATTCGAGCACGGTAGGGAAGGGAAGGGCCATGCGCGCACGTCTGCCCAAGACCGATGCCGCCGACGAGCCGGAATCGCTACCCAAGCCACCCGAGGAAGACACGGCTGTGGCAGAGGCGGTGGAGGCAGGGCGCTCGAATGGACGGCGCAAGAAACGGGCCCCAGCCCCGCCGAGGACGAAGAAGAATGCAAGGGCTGCCGATGCCGCAGAGCTTCAGGAAGGGGCAGCAGAGGCTGATGCTGCCGATGATGGACCTAAGAGGGCGACCAGGCGGAGCACCAGGTTACGTTCATGAGAGGACCCTCCTCGGCTCGTCGTTCGCTCTCCTCTAAATCATGTTCATGTACATCGCGCCTGTAGTATATCTCAATTCAGAGGCAATTCTTGTCGTGCATGTGTGTCCAACTTCGTCTGTCCACACGCGATTGATATCGCGCATGCATTAACCGTCAACACGCAGGTACATATACAATTCGCTCTAAGTGCTACGATTGTGACCCACCGCAAGCACCCGCCGAAGGACATCGTCCGTAAGCCCAAGCCTCTCCAAACTGGCCCGGACCTTCCCATCGAAGAGATTGCGGTCGGCGGCCTCACGCTCCAGGGCATCGACCCTTCCCCGAAGGGAGTCTATGGCCGCTGCAAGCTGCGGGGCAGTGCTCGTTCCTGCGGAGGTACGGCTGATGCTGAGGTCCCTACCGACGCCGTGCGCCTCCTCTATGGACAATATTCGGCCCTCCAGATCGTTTAGCTTGCTGGACAGCACGGCAGAGACCCGCGCCCAAGCGGCGTCGATGAACTGTCCGATTGCGGCCGTCGTACGCCACATATCGGCAAGTGCTTCGCGAAGAGCCGCCGCGATGTCCTGCAACACGGAAGGCGCAAGTCCGCCCTGCTGAGCGATGGCCGATACGAGCCGCTCCAGAGGTGCAGCGATAGCGATGCGAATGGCCTGAATTTCGTTGGATAGCTGACTGTGAAGGTTTGAGAGCAAAGGCTCAATGGCTCGCGCGGCGTCGTTCGCTGCCACCTCCGCCATTAGCTCAGTGGTGTCCGCCCGCGCTTCCAGACGGTATATCTGCCGCCGAAGAGGCCTCACGTCTTCCTGCAGGACTGCATACTTGCGCATCGAGTCTTCGTAGGCGTACTTGAGCTTTGCTACCTCGCGGAGGATCTCCTCCAAGGTATCGCCAGCCATGGGAGCAGCCATGGCATCTTTGACACACTCGGCGAGAGAGGAAATCCATTTATTTGCGCTCGCGAGCTGTCGCGAGAGGCTGGCCACGTCATCGCCGAGATTCTGGGATTCTTCGAACCAGGCGTCGGCCAGTTCGGCTTGCCCCCGATTATGTGGATCCCGCAATGCGTGCTGGCTGCGTGCCTCTATCGACTTCGACTGCCTGGTAAGGCTCTCCGCTGAGTCCGTTGTAGATTCGATTACGTACGATACCCCAGCTAAGTTGGACTTGAATAGCTCGGTCTCAGGCAAAGCGATCTTGCCGTCGTTGGACAAGGGCATGAGGGAGTCCATCGTTGCAGGCGAAGGATCGACGGTGTGCTCAATGATATCGGGAGCGCGATCCGTGACAGAGGAGACTGCCAGCTTGGCGAGGACGTCATCGAGGCGTGGAATGCTGCGCCACGAGCCTAGACAGAAATCAGACGGCATTCGGATTGAGGACAGGCGTAACTCACCCGTCAGTGGTGGAACCGTGACGTCTCGAGCCTCGGACGGAGACTCTGCATCGCTGACCGTAGTGTCGTCGGCGACCAAGGAATCGGTGGTTCTGTGGGCGAACTCAGAGCCCCTCACCCTCAAACCCCCTTCCAGATAGTCGAAATCGAGTGGTCGACCCTGGGAGACGCTTGACCTCGCCTCACCGTCAACGTCCATGGCATCGACGTCGATAGGAGCCGCAGAGGAGCCCACTACTTGTGCCCGACCTAGTGAGCTCGGCAAACGCTTTGCGATTTCGGCGATAGAGGAATGGGCATCCTGCGCCACAGCGGGCGAGGCGTCGGCTGCGTCGGCAACGTCACTAGGACGTCGGTGGACATGGAGGGACTTCACCGTTTCCGTAACAGCTGACTGAGATGCGCGGGGCGGTATCGACAATGCTGGTACAGGTGGTGGCTTCTTCATAGCCCGCGCCGACGCTGCACGAGTCGCTGGACCGGCGGTGAGAGACATCGAGGTGTCGTCCTCCGGAGTCACAGAGCGAGCTCTGTCTTTGCCTTTGGAGGCCCTGGTGGACGGCCCATCTCCACGCTGATGCGACGACTCCCTCTCGGGGTCCGACTTCGAAGCTGGAGGATCCAGAGTCCCCTTCGGCCACGCAGGACGTCGCTTTCCAAACTGGGTAACAAACCACGCCGGAGGTTCCGATATCGGAGGGAGGCTTGTACCTGAGAATGAGTCGGGCGTGAACGGTGGAATGCCGAAAACCACGGGGAAAGATAACATTTTCAAATAAGCCCAGGCCAGAAAACCAGAAAGGGGTCGGCCCAGTCCGCTGAAGGTCAGGGTGCATTTTTGCTTCCGGCGTGCGCAATAGGCGCATACCGAAGTCGAAAGCGGATGTATGCTGCACGGTATGCGTGCCACCTGGCATCGAACACAGGGAGAAGGCTGGTAGAAGGCGTGGAACTGTAAGATAACGAGAGAGGCGAACGGATACAAGCGTGAAACCCACATGCTCGATCCATAGGTCTGGGATGTCCTCCGCTGGAATGTTCGAGAGGGCCGTCAAGATGTCGGAAGGGCGACGGAGGGGAGCTGTTGCATGCTCCGTGTTACCACAAGGACACGCTAGCAGAGAACGGCGATGAGGTGCTCACAATCCTGCGCTACAGTTGAGGAGACTTGGCTGCTCGTCCCTTGGAGCGGCGCTGGGCTGGCCGAAGCGGCGCTTTGGGATGCTTTGTCCCCGCCGACGTCGGCCGACGTCGATTGGAGGGGTGTCGGTGAGCGGCGATTATGGCCTCTAAGACGCAGAAGCGAGGAGGAAACGGATTGGGGGTCTTGAATAGATGAGGCAATCGTTAGAAGCAGTCTACTGGCAGCGAGAGTGCAACGTACCTTGCGTGACAAAAGCTGCCCACCACTGATCCTCAAGCTCCTTCTCCGGAAGTAGTCCCGTCGGGC
>VJXU01006792.1:0-16491 GCA_008694245.1 Ganoderma sp. BRIUMSc | reverse complement strand
CGCGAGCGCCAGGAGGCGCGCGAGGCTGGCGAGACGGCGCAGTAGGCCTTGGAGAGACGGGTGTGCTGAGGGCTAAAATGCGGGCTGTGAGCTGTGTGACACGACTAGTAGCGATACGCACGGATTGGTGGATGTTTTCTTCACGACATTCTTGTAGCAACACCGCCTGCTTTAATGCTGTTCATTCGACGGAGGTCGATATCTGGCGTGAAGAGAAGGAAAAGTCAGTCGATATCAATTGAAGTTCGATGCTGAAGCGAACGATGCGCATACATACATGACTTGGTCCACTGGGTGCAAGTACACGCCCGCTCGCCGAGCCGTCGATCCAGACTTTCAGAGGTACCGTCTGTTGAGCTATGAGTGTTCGGGTGGTTATTCGGATTTTGCGTCCGACCCTCTTGCCTAGGCTCGGTCGATAAGTAGGACGTTTGTCCTGAGTTACTGGTGGGGTACCCGCGCTTGCGGGATATGTGCGGAACGACGGTAATAGTGATTCGAGGGCGTTTGAGAGTTGAACGCTCCCAATTCCGAATCTAGAGTTAGGGACCTCAGTGGCCAGCTGCCGACGGGGCGAGTCGGACGACTGCGGACGATGATAATGTCTCCGTCTCCACGTTGCACGCGGACACATCCTTCTCGGGCGCAACTCGGGCGTATCGGAACGCGAAGCTCGCGATTGCGTTCTGCTCCCGGGGTTGCATGCGGGCGGCGCACACGCCCTTCGGACCCAGAAGATAGCACAGGCGGGCCATGCGTGCAGAGTCTAAGAGGGGGGAATGGAGTTAAATAATATTGGCTCACCCGCCGCCCGCGCCGAGCGATGTGGTACTTAGTGTGAGAGGATGTTGCCGCGTGTCGACGGCTACGTACACAGTAACTGGCTCGCCGGTTTCCGGAAAGCGTAGCGGCTTGCGCAAAATTTGCTCGGTCCCGCTCGGGTACTTTGTGGACCGTGGTCCGGGGCTTGGGAGATCGGGATCGAATGGGGGCCCGGGTCGCACAAACTGGAGGCTCGGCGTAGCGGTCCTGGCCTCTTGTGGCATTGCATTGCGTGCACTAGCAGTTCACGGCGTTGTGCTGCCCGCTGCACTTGCGTGTGACCGGGTGCTAAGGCGGCGGCCCGGCGGGAGGGACGAAGAATGCTTGCAGTCGCAGTACTAGAAATAAACCACGCCGGTTCGCAAGTAGCGACGGCGGAGAGCAACGTGATGCTGCCGCTGCGGACAATTGTCACGCAAGAAGGTTAGAATTTGAACCCCATGACAGGATGGCCTTTCTTGACGTGCTTCGCGGACTAGAACCTTTCGAATCATATCTGATAACGCGGGGCCACTGCGGGGCCATGCCTGCGAACAGCTGCGAACCAGGAGAATGGTCCAGGTACGCACCTCGAGCGATCGCCGTGGATGAAGTCATCGAGGTTCGATCCACAACGTCGATATTTTCTAGTCCTGCGGTCGACATGCGGTGGCGCAGTGCCGGTGATCGAACGAGAGCCTTTTCGGCAGTTGCATCATGTAAATGTGCAGTGACCACTCTATCTGATAAGATGGGCATGTCTGGCCCTGACAGGCCTGCCAGTAACCGCCTGTAACCGCCAAGCTCCTCCAAGTTCAGCTGTGCGGCGTCCCGCCGGACCCAGCACAAACTCGTCATTTGAGCCATCGCCACCCAAAGCTTGAACGAGAGCCCGAGATGTTCGGCCGAGGTGAACCGATGGAGGCTAGATCTAAAAAAAATGGCTGATGGGGAGGAGGGGGAAGGCCGCAGAGTCTTCCATGTTAAACAGGATGCACTCTGTCTTTTAATTTGGCGTTCAGCTTCATGTTTAGTAAGCTCGCGTTCCACTTCCAAGTGTCGATAACTTCCACGCGAGAAGAGAAGAGCGTGATATTTCTAATGCGACGTGTCATCACGACGGCGCCGGTCGGGCTCCCATAAGCTTCTCGAACCTGAAGCGAAGAAATCATGAGCAATCGGGGGCGTGTAGACTGGCGAGGGGCCGTGCAAAGAGTGCATACCCTTCCCCACTGGCAGTCTGCTGGATTTGACGTCCATAGTCACCGATAGTAGCGGGAAGCGGTCCTCCAACTCGCGAAGCCACCATTGGTGGTCGTGTCCCGCATCGTCGTCGCTGATGCACAGATGCAGCTCATCGAGATGCGGGACTCGCGAACCCACCTTTCCCGAGGGCCACGTCTTTTTGCGCATCTCGCTCTGGGATCTGGTCCACCGGATGCAAGTCGACTCCAGGCGCAGGCTGCGGCACCTCGCACAAGGGAGAGGCGTCTCGCACCTCGTCGACGCATGATTGCAATGAAAGCACTGTCAGGGCAAGACAGAAATCAATAGGCAGGTCGGGAGGAATCAATCTTGGCATGCCGGGCGGGAGACTCACGCCTTCCATCTCGGACTCCGTGTCTATTTCGGACTGCGCCCGAGCCAGAAGCGCATCGTGCAAGATGTTGAGGAACTCCGTGCGGGACGCGCCGTAGCTCCAGTAGAAGGGCAGGGACAGGAGGAGCACGCGACCGCGGAAGACGTCCCCGCCGGGGCGGGGAAGCACCGACGACAAGCCCGTGAATGCGTGGCCGGGCCCGTAGCCCGTTGGCATCACTCTTTCCCAAACGTAAACCTGCAGAGAGTCTAATCGTGGGAGGCAGCCGTAAATAAATCCTCTCATCGCTTCTGTCAGCCCGTTTTTCAGCAACTTGAATAGAGGAAACTAGAGTCCGAAGGCGGAAGGACGGCACACCTGAGAGTCCATGCCGTCGAGTTACCTTCACTTGAAGAGAGGTGATCGCCTCTCCGAAGGCACCGCGGGGCGGAAAGCCGTCATCGAGAATGAGATAATGCTTTGTGCTGTATAAGCTGGAGAAGACGCTGATATCACGACATAAACATACGTCGTTGATGATTAGAGACTTGAGATCGACGCATACATTCCGTTTCCGCCTGAGAGCGAGCGCGCCGAGCGATTCGCTAAGTGTCCCACAAGCAGGTTCCTTCCCAACGCCTGTTATCGTCAGCGTCCGAAGACCAGAGATGGTCCATACGACGCGGAACGCGGCCGAGTACGTCAGGTGGTTGAAGGATATGCTAAGCTCCGTGATCCCAGCGAAGAGAGGGACGAGGTCCAAAATCGCCCGCGGATACTTGGTCCAATCCGCCGCGGCCAGATCTAGCTTCCGGCAGGCTCGCAGCCGGCGGAACGATGGATGAGCGAAGGGGATGTACCCGGCCGGGAATTTGTCGATCGCAATGCCGTATATGCAGTCTGCGAAGGACGGCCTGAGCTCGATAGTCCGGAGCAAGTGGTCCACCTGCGCGGCCTTGGAGAAGGCGACAATTCGGAGGAGGTTGAATTGGCTGCGAGGCCGCCAGTCACGGCAGACCAGCGCGCACGCGCGGAACGTAGGATAGTTGCACCTGGGAGGTAATGACGGGTCACTACAGTAATCGATGATGGACTCCCAGAGCTCAACTGGAGACCGCTGGTTGTCGTGATGGGGCATTCTGAGGGTAGATGTGTAGTTGATGTCAGTGGGAGGGGCACAAAAGAGAGACAACGGGCCTGACCTGACAGCTCAAATCGGAGTGCTGTTGGCTGTGTCCTGACCGAACTGCCATGGGCGTCATGAGCGGCTTTGCTTGTCAGGTGAGCACGTGTGTCTGAGAATCGGCGGTAGAAGCATGCCACGGTTAGAGTGTACTGCCTAGAGTATACATATTGTATTATCAATCAAGGACCGACATAAGTCTCCCGCCGACATAGCCCATACAATGGCCCTTCAAGCACCGTACTAGTGGGGTCGATTGCATCAAGATTGCTGTCCTCTGAGCTCGCGGCTACGTCAGGGACTCTGTCGCCCTACGCAAGAACGACGATCAACGTGGTCATCGGTGCAACAGTTGGATCGGAGTACACTACCTGGTGACAATGTGTGACCCCGATCGGTGATAAAGCCGGAGGCTTAGCAGCGGACCGAGGCTCAATCACACGAGTATTCAAACACGTGAGGCACATATTGACGTGCAGCGGCACATGGAGGAGAGTTGTTGCCGAGAAGAGCTCTAAGTCAGATGCCGTATTCATCTGTTCAAGAGCGTTCACAAACACGATCAACCCTGGTTCAAATTCAGTCCCAATGAGCCCTTACCGAGATTAAAAAGAGCAGGCAAAATGAGGTGGTACCAAGACCACTATTCAGAATCCAGGTGAGAGCCACGTCTGCGGGGTTCTTGGGGCTATGTAATCGTGAGCTTTCGTCGATCCAAGAGGAGAGATGGGATGGGACATGCCTGAGTCGTTCCTCATCCGATGTTGGATTGAAATGACTGCGGAGGAACAGGCCCGCAATCACCACGTTCATTGCTGCGTTAACCGCCCAATTGGCCCTCGAAAAGGCCTGCAGCAGATACGTCAGGGACTATACTTTTGCCGCATCATATATGCCATTGGTTGTAGACTCACAACCATGATCTGGTTCACATGGGACGCTTCTAAATTCCAGAGACTGGATTCTGCTAGTCAGGCATGATAAGAGTGAATGACGAACAGGAACAAACTCGCCTGTGAACGAGGATGACTGGGAAGATCATCAATACTAAACGATGTCCAGTGGTGGATACTACTAGTTTTCATACCAATATACGACACTGCGATAGTGTGAGCCGCCATGTTGTGTGATGAAATGAAGATCGCTTATACGCACCCATCTCAAGAATGGTCATCGTAATCTGTGAAGATATCAACAGCTTGGCGTGAAAAATATCGACGTTACGTGCATACCATGATCACCGGAAAAAGTGTCTGCAGTCTCAGTCCTTTCTTCTTCATTGCTGTGTGGGAGATGAGGATGTATCTCGCGCCGAATCAAATCTAACCTACTTACCTCTCCGAAGTTCGATGGCCAAACATATCTGAGATCCTCCTACAGCATTGATCTAAATATAATAGCGTCAGTCGATTCGAATAAGTGTGATGTAAAGATGAGGCCGCTCACCGTGGCAAATCTTGCCCACTCAACGCTCTGGTATCAGCACGTACTCGACAACATATGGGGAAAGTGCATACGATGTATCTCCTGCATGTTATTTCAGCTACGCAGTGTTGAGCGTATGAATGACATACTCACGTAAGTATGTCCCTATATTCCCCCCAATACTGGACAGCCCATATCCAGCCTGTCCAGTCACCGACGTCAGCATAGCCTCAAGGTGAAGACTCCGCTCCTGAACGAACCCCCGGCCAAGATAATTTGAACGGTTTCGACGACCCTACAGACTATCAGTGACGCTATATCAGAGAGTGAGCGGAAGATACAACAGGAGATATATGACCTGTCGACAAGAGATTATCTCTCCGCACCTATGAAAGAAAGTGAAGACATACGAAGCCCTTTAGCGAAGCGCGCTGACGGTCATAACGACTGACTGGTGCTTCGACATGTTTACCTGCCTTGGGGGACCCCAAGTGAACATACTTCGTGAAGTACAAGTATCTGCGGGAGCATGCGGATCAGACAAAAGACCGGTCGCTGCAAACAGCACGAGCACCTACATTTGCATCAGGGTCATAGTGTATAAACTGATGGCAGCAACAGTGTAAGAGACCAGTGGCAGCGCCAGACCAGAGTGCGAAGTTTGGGTGGGGTCCATGTCGGGGAGTCGGAGTCAGGGAGGCTGGGGACAGGGTTGTTTGGGGGGAGTGGTACTTATGAGGCAGGCACCTGGCGAACCCAAACTGCGTATTTTCCCGCCGCCGTCAGGGTGAGCGCGCAACTGGACGCTCTTACGGATGGAGCATGGAGCGTACGCGTGATCCCATGCGAGAACCCACGTCGAACAGGCGTATGACGCACCGCACTGGCACGGCAGGGTAGCTCCCTCCGGTTGCGCTGGCTGTCGAGGTGGACCCCACGGGCAGATATGGCGCACAGTGGCTTGATCTAGCGTCGAATACCACAATATTAATCATGCGGGAGTCTGGAGCACGCAAGACAGGGCTGAGCAGAGTACTTCAGTGCTCGTTTGCGAGCCTGGTCGATGCCGACGACGGGGTTAACAAGTTGACCTGAGCGCTTCGAAAACGCGCGACACTTCATCGCCACCGCCACCAAGGCGCCTGTTTCACGGCCCGAGCGTCTTACGAGCGCTCAATGATTAAACGCCCGCATCGTCCGTTGTGCTCTCGCCATGTTTCTAAGTTAGCTCCTGTCGTCCAACTCATCCACGCGCCAACATACCAAGAGCAAGTAATCCTCATAATAAAATACGACGTACGCATCGCTGCATCTCCCGTACCGTTCTGCGCTACTCGGAGACGCGCCACAGCCCGAGAGCTTAAACATCATGCGCACTGCTTCAAGTTCCTGCTTCTTGATGCTGCTGCTTTGCCCGCTAAAACGATCAAAAAGGGGAGAACTATACGTGCTCGCAAGTCGCACAAGTAACCTGAGGTGTATGAGTCATTGTTACTGGTGTCCGACGAGGGTGCATCATGGTTACTGCTCAGCAAGACGTCGCCTCGATATCAATGTTCAGATTCCCTTGCTGCAAACAGAGATAATGAATATGACACTGATACCTGAAGACGGAGTACTCACAAACGTCGACAGTACGCTACGCGCTGTGACAGCAACATCCATCGCATTCGTGTTAGGTTGTTCGCAGGCCTCGATCGGACGTATGTTCTACAACGGGGTCCACAGTTCGCTGGAAGATGAAGACGGAGAAGAAATATACTACTCACGCCACCAAACTCCGGGATCTTGCAGTAGTTCGCCGGATGTGTGGCAGGACAACTGCAGGAAGCTGAGGTGTTTCTGGTCCTGAGAAGGGAGAAGAGAACGGAGCACGTACGCGTCCACAATCTTGACCTTAATGATGTTGTTCGTGCATGCGCCCGTCACTTCGCCGTCCAGCGAGCCAGTGCCTGCCTGTACATCAGCATCCAATTTCCGGAGCAATGTAGCGGTGAATGTGGCGCATACACCTAACATTGAAGCACTGGAACCCGGACATCGTCAGCCCCGACACTCTGACCAGCCCCTGCCCACAACCTACGACGCACCGTTCCGCAAAGCTCCTCGTCCGGACAAGCGGCTGGGATGAACGCGTCCATCATGAGTCGAAACTACGCCAGGAGAGCACAGCTCCGAACGGAAGGCTCACGCCCAACGCAATCGACGCACGACCCTTGGCCGTTGCACTTGCTCGCGTCCATTGTGCCCTCACACCTCGCTCCGACCCAGAGCGGGGACAAGTCGCTCATCGCAGCGGCGAAAATCGCGTTTCCCTGGCTGTTTGTCGGCGGAAAACCTGGATCACACTGAGCGTACATACGCGAGCCCGCGACCGACGACAGAGGGGCCTACCAGAACATGCCACTGTGGTCTGTGTGGTAAACTGCGATGCGATTAGCTATGAGTAGGGAGCGACAACATTGTGAGAACTCGTGAGAGGATACGTACATCGTTGAAGGTGGATACGCCAGCCACTGCACCGACGACGTCAATGGCCGACGCGAAGAAAATCGCGGACGCAGCGATGGTAGCACCGTCGTGCATACTCCCCGGGAGCATGTTAAAAGCAACGGCGCGTCTCCTTTAGGCTCTGGTAACGCAGAAAGACGAGACGTGGCTCTGCAGAGAGGCTATGGGCTTAAGTAGCAGTCCAAGCGACACACGATGCGGTACGGCATCCCCCGGCGGTAGCAGCTGACAGAGTCGCAGCAAGAGGCTCCGAACGCTATGGGAAGACTGGCCAGGAAAGAAGGATTGCTCTCACAGTTTTCCAATTCAACCCGAGGAAAGACAAACACCCCGTTCCATTTAGACAACGACGCATGTGCGTGTGCCGACATGTGAGTCCTCGATGGGAATTCAGTTGGTGCCTTCTTGAA
Organism: Ganoderma sp. BRIUMSc; assembly: GCA_008694245.1. NCBI lineage: Eukaryota > Fungi > Basidiomycota > Agaricomycetes > Polyporales > Polyporaceae > Ganoderma > Ganoderma sp. BRIUMSc. Next base: position 8,582 of record VJXU01006792.1, on the reverse strand, counting down.
TGCCTGTGATGCTCGAAGGGTCATGCCCCAAGTGATATGCCGGAGACAGAGCGTCGGAGCAAAGTAAACGAAAGGGCCGGCGCGTACGGAACTGCAGAACGACTTCGCCAGGTGGAAAGAGAAAAACCTTGCGATAGCAGGATAGCAATTGCGACGGTGTAGGGTACGTCTAACAACTATGAGTATGTATACAGTGCTGCAAGCCGTCAGGCACGCGTGTAAAGCACGAAGGGGGGCGAAACTCACCGAAATGTCCATCCAACCTAGCTTCAGTACAACACTCCGCATCAGCTACTAGTCAATCCACTCGGCACGGGCCTGACCAGTCCTATTCGAGCTGCTAACTGTCGTGCTTGTACTGCCTGGAGCCGCTTCGACCGCGCAAGCAGGATAGTGATAGCCAAGACGGTGATAAAGAGGTTGCAGGCGAGGAACTCGTAGAAATCCGCGCGCTCCTGCTCGACTATGCGCCCGCAAGACTCCCATGCGGGGATCTCACCGCGAATGGTCGCCGTTGGGGCATGTGTGTGCGTGGCGGAGGTTGGGGAGACGCCGGAGGTAGTGGTGGGTGCGGGAACGCAGTGCATGAGACGTCGGTTGCCAAACGGCTGGCAAAATGGTTCGTGGAGCTGGGAGGGGAAACATGGGCTTGACGCGTCGACAGGGGGATGAAGCGAGACGTACGGCATCTTCGGGACAAGGCTCGCATGTCCCAAAGGGTAGACACATCAAATTGGTCCCATTATGTTCATTAGCGGGGTTGATAGGAGGTTGGGAGTGCACGAGTTGCACAAAGAGTAGGATCCAGAGAAACCTGTACGAACTATGAGCGGTCTGACTCTTGGTAGACTAAGCTTGATAAACACATACCATGCCAGCAGATTATTCTTCATGCTACATGACACGTCCGCTCGAGTGCAAGCCAGAGGGAGCAGGGGAGGCAGTAGGAGCGGAGAAACAAGTGACGTCCTCTTGAGGGCGGACGGTCCGCGACTTCGCGTCGCGTTCATGTCACACCTCGCACGCTCGTCCACAATAGGAAGGCGTCTGTGACCCTATTGTTCCTGCCATCGGCGTCTATTAGGTGTCCGATTCTCTCTCCGATTCGTGGTCTCAGGACCGCATTGTACACGAGGAAAGAACACATCGGATAACATTATGAGCAAATAAAACACGTATACAGAGAGCAGAGCGAGGAGAACAAATCCAAAGGGGGTCACTGATGGAGAAGGGAATAGTAATGTCACTCGTCAACCTGGGATTTCTTCAGGGTCTCTTGCCAGTCTTGGCCCAGTTTCGTCAGCGTCTTGCTGCGAACTAAAAGGTCACGACGTTAGTATTGTCACGTCGCGTCCAACCTGACAGACCAGCGCACCAAAGATGTTCAGCACCTCCTTCAGCAGGTCACGCTTCGGCATACCGAGCATCGTCGGGCACCACGCATCTTCACGACCCGGCCTCCTATTACCGTCTCATCAGCCAGCAACCCACACACAACGCAGAAAGACCACGCACCAATATACCGGCCCGAACAGCTCCTTCACCAGGTCCTCCGCCTTGCCCCTGAAGCCCTCGTCCGCGATCCTCTTCGCGTACAGCAGCAGCGCCTGCTTGTACTCTGCCGGGCTGTCCAGCGCCTTCGCCGCATGCAGCTTGCTCTCCAGGTGGCCCAGTGTCAGTGCTGCGCTCCACCACGCGGGCCGCACCTTCTCCGCGCGCCCGTCGTCGATCGACAGCCGCTCGCTAATCGCGTTCTCGAGCAACGTGATCGGCCCACGGATCCCGAGGTTGTTCGACCGTTGGCGGCCCTGCCATGCGTCGGAGCCTTCAGACCACCACGGTTCGCTGAGTTTCGTCCACGCGCAGAGGGAGGAGTCGTACGAGTGCGCGACGCCATCCGAGAGTTGGATGACGGGCGCGCCGTTCGGGCGGACGGTCGCTGTGATGACGGTGAGGTTTGGAGAGGACCCGAGGATGGCTGAGACGGAGGTCGGGGGGAACTTGGCTGCCTGCTTCTTCACGTCCCAGACGTACAGTTGCCCGGAGACGGTCAGCAGCATAAGCATGTGCTTGGCACTAGCTAGCGCACAACACTGGGACCCTATTGCTAATGCTGGCATCAATCTAGAGGTCTAGTCAGCGTCGTGCCAGCCTAGAGGATCAGTACGACTTACCTCCTGCCTTTGTGCGAATAAATGTTCAGAGTTCCATCCTGCATCGCAACCGCGCAGAACGTAGGTGTAGCGGTGACCGCCAGGATCGGCGACGGCAGGTAGTCGAGCCACTGTGTTTGCTTCCCGCTCACATACAAGACCTCGTTCGGTTCTGCAAGTGTCTCGTCAGCTTTCCCTGGCACATACGAATTGCTATTCCACACACCATCGCCTTCGGCATTCCTCGCTTCGAAGACATCCTCGCTCCCCTCAATAGTCGCCTTCAGATACGTGACCAGTTGCGGCGGCTCCAGCCTCCCAATCAAAGCCGACCCCTCCGCCCACACCCCGCCAACCACAGGTGCAACCCGGCTCGAGATCGGCTTGGCGACCACCGTATCCCGCACCCGGTCGCCTCCAAGCGTGCGCGCCTTGCTCGCCAGCCGGTCGTCGAAGTCCTCGCCTGCCTTCCTCTTGCCCTTCCCGTTCTGCGCGCCGGTGTCGAGCGAGCTGATGCGCACCTCCCCGTCGACGTCCATCGCGAAGTCGTTCTCCCCCGTGCTCAGCCCGAGCCCGAGCCCAAACGGCTGCGAGACAGAAAGGGGGAGGGCAGACGTCGACGGCACGGATATCGGGATCGTCGAGGACTCGTGGAAGACGCGCGCACTGGAGACGGGCTTGATGCCGTTGACCGACGACGACGGGATCTGCCCGGAGAGAGACCCGGCAAACGTGGGCTGTATGCGCTTCTTCGGCTTGCGCTTTGCGACGAGCGTGTGGACCTGCTCCCCACCTGGCGCGGCATTCACTGCGCTGCCGAAGTCCTGCGACTGTGCTCGAGGCGATGGAGGTGGCGTGATGCGGTTGGTTTGTTGTGCTTTCGGGGGCTCGGAGGCAGCGGAGTGTGAGTAGCCATCAGGAAGGGCAGGGGCCACGAAGCCGAAACGTTTGAGGTACTGCTCTTGAGCTGACGAAGGGGCTATCCCATCCATCTCGTTGGAGTCGAAACTGAACACAGCCATAGTACCATCTGAGGAGACAGCATAGAGCGTAAGTCCGTCTTGGGACCTACGATATGCGTGAGCATACAAACGCATAGATGGATTCATCCGAACTTACCAACTAAGGTCCATGATCTGCCGTTCGAAAACGTCCTTGGCAACAACGAGTGGCCGAGGTGCCTTGGTTTGCCAGACAGAAACTGCTCGATCATCTGCACCGAGGGCGACAACCGAGCAAATATTGTGCGCTGTTACAGGCTGAGACGTATCGCGCAGAAAAATGTGAGGATTATAAGCCTGTTACTTGTTGTTCAGTATGTCACATGAATCGGTTGGATTGAGCTACCCACAGCAACTTCCACGGTGTTCTCGTGTCCGACCAAGCTGATCTCGGATGTCCACGAATTTCGTGCGATGACCGCAGCGATGAATACATAGCCTTCGTTGTTCGTTGCGTTTGAGGCAGTGATGTGTGCACCGTCTGGGGACCAACTACTAGAAAGTTAGGAGAGATGCGGGCATCACTCTGACGTACACTGACCTCAGTCGTCGGAAGAAAGTTCCAGGAGAGTGATCAAATGGTTTCTTGACCTCCGCCTCCAGCTCCCAATCGGACGTCCGCCATATTCGAACAGATCTGTCATCGGAACCGGTCGCCAGGTATTCTCCGACAGGATCCCAGCATACGCCCTTGACGAAACCTTGGTGTTGGTCGATTTTACGTAGTCGTTCTGGGAAGCATGTTCGCAACGCGACGTGGTGCTATATGACAAGAACCACGTACCTAGGGTATACCCGCACCAGACGAGGACTGCGGAATCCAACCCAACTGACGCTAGGTACCTGTCTCCGGGAGACCATGCAACGTCGGTGACGTCTGAGGGGTCGCGGGATGAATACTGCTTCACTGTACTATGCGCATATAGTGACTCACCACTCTCGTGGCCCACGAGCCGCTTCAGCGGTTTCCATCCCTCAACATTGACCTCGTCCGAACCCCAAACCTTTCCTCGTGCGGACCTGCGCGCCACCCATGGAATTCCCTCCTTAGCCCAACGTTCGCGCCTAGTCAAGAATGAGCTATGTTACTTACGGATCTAAATCCCAAATCATGACAATCTCATCGTCGCTCCCGCTCGCGAGCCACCGACCGGAATGCGCCCACCGCACAACGAGGACCGGCCCTGTGTGCATACTGAGGGTGCTGAGGGACTTCGGAGGCCGCCCAGATAGTTCGGCCGCATGGTTCAGGATAGGCTTTGTGCTCCAGATGCGCACTTTCGCGTCGAGGCCGCCGGTGGCGATTCGCGAGCCGTCAGGGTGGACATGGCAGGAGAAGATCGAAACCCGTTTGTCGTCCGCGCGCATGGCGGAATCTGGACACCGGATATGTCGGACTACAGTATACAGTACTATTTCAGAGGGGAACTGACCTTTGTGTGTGACCCATGAAGGCTTGGTGAACCTCATCGCGGTGAGCTTTGCCTGTGCAGATCCCGCCGAGGAAGTTCGAGCGAGCAACTGAGCGAGTATACAACAAGAGTTCGAGCCAGAGGTTTTCAAGTCAAGTCGCGAAGGATATTGTACAAGTAAACGATGCGAGCTGAGGCACAGGCGTGGAGGGCGTAGAGGAAGTGGGAGGCTGGTAAAGGTTCTGAACTTGGACTCAGGCGAAGGGGGCAGTCTGAGTCCGTCCCAGTCGGGCCCGATACAAGCGCCTTCAACGCCAAGTACTCTTTCAGGCCCTGCAGTGCAGCTCGTTCAACCTCTCATTCGCATATCGTCTGCGCCCCTCATGCTGCTTGCGTTATCACTCACTGTCATTTCTCGCTAGTATCAATCTGAGAGTGATAGCAAAGGTCTTAAAACTCGTTCATTGCCATCCCGCGTTCATTCAAGGATTGTTCAAGTTCCGCTCGCCACTGCAGGAGCACGATAGCGGTGTCGGTCTCAATGATCACTGCCTTCACCGTTACTACTGCCTACGACCAAGATCCACGCCTCCTTCGACCAGGATCATGACCGAGAGAATACCTGTGGTCGCCGATTCCAAACCTCACTTACCACCTGTTGTCTCGCAGGAATCGCTCACTCCCTACGCGATCCACGAACCTTCCCTCACTGCCCCCTCTTGAAGATCGTTATGGAGTCGGGAAATCGGTAGCAGTCGGATGTTTGGGATGAGAATCGTAGATTTTCTCGTCGCATTCAGGGCAAGATTTTTATACAGTTGATCCTTGATGTGCGCTGAGAAGACACGCACAAGTGTTGAAGCAGCAGAAACGTAACCGACACGGAGGCGGGAAGCAAACCGAAACTTCCAGCCGACGCCCGCCCTGCCACCCCTTTGTCGCGGGAACAGGTCCCAGCTTGGTGCGTCCCGTTTTGAGCTTCATGCGCATCCACTTCTCCCTTCCCTCTGCCACCTTCCGAGCGCGTGGAATAGATCGCACACACGCTCGACAAGTGGCAGCTGTCCTTTCCTAGGCCCAGAGCCCGGCTGCTTTTTTGAATAGCGGCGGCCGACTACGCCGCCGATTGGGTGTTCAGGTCTGTTCAGGTCCTTGACGATTGGCAATCGAGCGATGACCGGCGACTACTTGCAGTGGATTGCGTCGATTCGAAGTTTGAACACCCGACAATTGGCAATCGGCCCTACTTCGAACTTCGAAGCCTTGCGGATTGTATTTGGATTGTGTTGTCTGGAACATTTGGTTGATTGGCGAATATGGCCCGGGCCGATTGCCAGTAGCTGAACAGTGGTTCTTCGCCTCGATCCTTTCAGCACGTGTTTCCCTTTTTCGGCGACTATTGTGAATCGGCGGCATGGCCAGTGTGAGGAGGAAGGGCTGGCCTTGGCTGCGAGTTCATGCTTGGTTCACCAATTAGGCCAATAGGCCTGAATAGGATGCTTCTACCGCACCGTCCGTTTACCGCTCTGCCCAGCGCTATACGTTCTCGTGCTTCCACCATCCAATGTATATGCATAAATGGATCGACTGTTATCTCTCGGCCGTATATGGTAGGCAAGGGAAACTACACGCAATCCATAGCTGTTGGCGTTTTCCCTGTGCTGCCGTTTTAGGTTGCTGATGGAGTCCACTGCCTTTCATGGCGAAATCATGCAATCAATGGGATATTCAACATGGGTATAGAGTGGTCTGCCAGTGGGCTCCCAGTCCTTGTCAACACAGAAACGCATCCGACTACCCCGTGCCCTCCGCTCATACTATGCAGGATCCCTCTCGCCCCAGCTCTACCTCGCCTTATTCTGTTGTTCCATCGTACATTGACTGGCTCTTGGCACGTTCATTTGCCCCTCGGCCTGTGGATGGCAGACCCTTCGTTCAAGAGGACGCGATCGGGTCTGTTGACTCAACTGAAGGTACCACCGATCTCTTCTACCCAGTACGTCCGTTTCCAGCTTGTCGGTCATTAGTACTACACTCATCGCCGTTATATGACTGTATAGTTATTTGATTTCGGTCCTCACATATTTGCTGATATGTACTACCCGCCTTCCATCGCAGAGACGGATCAATTTTTGGTGAGCTCTGCCAAATCTTTGCATTAAGCCTTAAGGGTACTGAATTATGCTGTATATTGTAGAGATATATGACCTTGGAAGATGTTTACAATGGTCCCACTGGACGCTGGCGTTCCTCCAGTCTTCCGTCTGGCCTTGAAGAGACGACGCGAGAAACTACGGCTGGAGACGGCCCTGCATTGAATTCAAATGAGAAGACCTATCACGTCAGTCTGTGAATTACACCGAGTGCTCGTCTATCCCTGACAGTACATGAGACAGATAATCCATCAAGACCGTTACATGAAGGGTCGCCGTGCGGCGCATACCATCCCCCCCGTCCAATACTTTGGCTTTAGTCTTGACAGCGCCTACAAGAAAGAGTATCGTGACCTCTCGGACGCAGACTCCCCCGCATGGCCTGCCACGGTTCCGGTGGCAACGAAGCTCGCAATCGTACTCTGCGTAAGTCGTGGCCAGTGGGAGCTCCGAGCATCGATCATATGCTGAGCATTTTGACAGTTTCCTGGAATACCTCGATATCACCGCCAGGTTCACATTCGGCGGACAGACTCCAGGGTGCTCACGCGTAGCAAGCTGGCGAACATCGTGGCTCGGGAAATACAGACGTTTCTAGTAAGCATCGAGCCCCTTTGCCCATATCAAAATGGCTGATCTGTCGGGGTTGCACAGGGGAAGCTTCGGGCGGGCAATCACGATCCGCTCCGACATCGTGGTGTAGACGTTGCACTAGAAAACCTTGTGCTTGTCGATGTTCAACACGTCTCGAAGGGAAGCCTCCAGCCGACAATTGGTAGTATCGTTTCCAAACCCAACTAGCAAGTCGCCTCGGTGTAAATACTCGGAATGAGTACTGCTGCACTGTATTTCATATCACATCTTCTCGCGACAGTGGCATGTCGGAGCGTGAGGGTAATGGCATCGTACACCAAGGTAAAGTAAACTTTTGCGCGCACAGCTCTACAGTGCTTCTGACTAGGGCATCCGTCAGGAATCGGAAGCGCCATGAGATACAGAGGTCAGCATCGTTCATCGGTCGAGCGGTTGGAAAAGCGATCGGATCGGCGGGTGTCTGTGTCGTCAACGTCTTCAAGGCCACTCACCAACAATCAGTGTACTTCAGCAAGTGGCGAGTTCCCACAGAAACAAATGTGCTCACATTTGATCGGTAATAGAGCAGAGTGTTATTTCTACCATAAGGCAACAGCGTGTCGGCGACGACCTAGGAATCGGACGGCGCCATAACCACATCCATTGACACAGTCCGCCGAGGCACTCCGAGAGGACGGTCCGATCTAAGATCTTGGACCTGTCTGTTTTCGAAATTTCGCTACTTACTGTAAGTATGACTAACCACGCTAACAACAGGGGATGAATATACCTGATATCGTCGTGAGTCCGTTCAGTCATACGAACGGTTCAAGCAGAGATGCTGACCACGCCTTATCGACACCGATCCAGCTATCCACCATCAGGAATCAAATATTGCCCTCATGATCAGGGCATCTCTGGACACTCTTGCCTTTCAGTGGACGTATCGCCATGCACGTGGATCACTGTTGGAGCTCCAATGGATCGAGACTCGACGGAGCACCGTCCTTCAGAGGAAAAGACTCAAGAGTCTACATAAAAGAGTTCGTTGCGATTTGCTGACTGCATTCGAATATCGAGTCATCACATTTTTAGCGCCGCTCGATAATTGTACTAAAGACAGTGCGCATCAGGGCGAATATCCAGCCGCGCCGTCCATCAAAGCCGCCACCCGCCCCAACCATGTCGTTCGTGAACAACTACGCCCCACAGCCCGCCCCCACCCTCCCCGAGTCCGAGCTCTACGGCCCGGAGCCGTACGACATCAACTTCGCCTGGCCCCTCCACCCC
>VJXU01006769.1:0-12084 GCA_008694245.1 Ganoderma sp. BRIUMSc | reverse complement strand
TTCGAGCCGTGTTCAGCCTTAGTTCGCGTCCTTCTTGTCTGCAGACCCCTTGGCCACGTACTCGTTTTCTACCCTCTCTCCGTCTATAACATAACACCGACGATGCTAGGGACTAATGCACAATTGAAGACAGCTCTTGGACCGTCGGAGGCCGTGGAAGTAGCAAAAGAGTCGATCTCGGTGAGTCTCTTATCCTTCACGCGTAGCGGACCCATTGACGCGACAATTTTTAATAGCCCGCCAGCGAACCCTCCTCCTATATGCTGAAACTATTTCACAATCAAGGCGTAGTCACACAAGCAGATCCTAAAGACCCCACCCTCCGCACTCCCTCCCATCCCCCCGCGTACACCGCTGCCATATGCGCCCTGAACATCCTCGAAGTTTCGACTATTGTTGCCGCGTACATGCTACCGCGCCGGCCGTTCCTACGCATTCTACACGAAGATGACGAGAGACACACGCATCGCGACATTGCTGCATTCGGCAGCGTGTGTACCGCTCTCTACATGAGCGCCATGCGCGTGCTCTACCAGCGGGTCTTCTGGCTGCCTAGTCTCTGGTGGATCCTTGTCGACAAGTATTCTTCGCTTGGGACCCATTACACTGACATGGTCGTGAGTAACCTGCCCCTCGTTCTTTTGTAAGTGGTCTCCTCTCCTCCATCTCGATCGCGTGTTAACCGACTGTTCATAGCATTCTGCGCCTTCAATACGAAGACGGGACCTACCTCACACAGCCAGAGAGCGTGGTAGCGTACAAATTCTGGAGGTTTTTGTTTGTCACCGCCCAGGTGAGGGCTCTGAAGATTGATAACAACGATTTTTACCCCGCCGTCCTTAAGTACGTGTCGTCCCTCCTCCCGAAACATCGCAGCACCCTACTCCCCGGACTGCGAACTGCGAGCTGGATCGACGACGAATACCTCCTTCCCACCTTCCTTTCCGCGCCTTCCGACGACTTGGATGCGAGGGCCTTGTCCCCCGCTCCTGGCGACTCCGGGCCTGATGGACGGCCCGGGACCTCAACCTCTCTGCGGCCTTGGCTTCCATTCCATAAGAGCACCATCCGTGCTCTCAACCTTCAAATCCACACCTTCGTCAGCCCGATAGACCGCACGGCAAACTATGAATTGTTTTTGGCTTCCATCCAGCATATCCGAAACCAATGCCGTACCCTTTTTTCTCGACTCGAGGAGCTCATGTTCCTGATTTGCCGCCACCAATACCACAAGCCCAGTCTACTTTCCCGCTCGGTTCTGGAGGAGATCGCGACAGTCATTTTGGGTATGTCATTTTTTGCGGAGATTCCCGAGACAAACGCTAATGCAACTGTAGGGAGCAACGCCTTGCCCTTGTCGGCCAATATTGCTCAGCCCCCCTCTTCACTTCCTTTCAAAAAGGAGCAATTCCTTGGTGGATCGTTCGTCGAGGGCGTCGCCATCAATGGATATCCGTCACATGCGCCTGTTCTGAACGCTGCCGGCGAGACTGCCGAAGGTACTACCCCCCCCGATGCCTATCCAATTATTTCGGCACACCTTGTGACCGCGATTACCACCCTCGCTGTGGCGTGTACCACCAATATGACACCACTGGTTTTTGGTGAAAGACACTTGCTTCCCCGATTCCTCGCTCCCGCTGTCGCGTTCCGTGGACTCGAAATCCTTATCTTGCACCTTGAAAAAGTCTCGCTGCGCCTATCTCACGGGGACCTTGTCTTCATCGCCCGGAGCTGGAAGAACCTGAGGACCCTCGACCTGCGCTTCAACACCGTCGTCACGAACGAACACCTCGATGTCATCCAACTCAATTCGGTCCAGTACATGACCAAGCCCGATTTGGCTGATCGCCTCAAGCGCATACATCTCCCCGCCCTCGACGTCCGAAATTTCCGTAACCTTATGAAGTATCGACAAGACACGTTGACCACACTAACTTCTAGTGTTATCTACTTCAAAGATGACGAAGTGTACGAAGTCTGCGCCTCCTTATTGGCTGCCTACCCAAACTTGACGACGGTCACTGGCCCCGGGAGCGCTCTCCAGTGGGACAAGTTTGCCAAAGCCTTGGCGTCTATCCGGGAGAAGCACCGGGCGCACCGTGACGATCGTGACTGTTGGGTTCAAATAGATGCCGCATTTGCTTTGGTACGCTCTGTCGTTGCTCGATAACTGCAGATAGTAACTTCATTGTCCCCCAGGCTGAGTGACTTCGGTGGGTAGGCGCCAATTTTTCACCACTGTCACCGCCATCACTGGTCAGAAGCTCCCTACCGGTACTTCTTCTTCTGCATGTTATTCACAAGTTTATCACGTCGCCCCATCGAACCCTCAGAATCGCATTTATTCACATGATCGCCAGCGTTCTCGGAGCTGCTTCTCTCTTGATTGTACTGACCACCACCTATGTCCCAAGACCCCGTTCCTTACCCTTCATGATCGCATACCTTACCATACGATTTACGGATATTAGTCCCTCGTGTATCCAGCGTGATCGTTAGTTTGAGACCGTCAATCGAGGCCGGCGCCCAATAAACGCCCAACTCGGGAGATAATCGACAATTGTGTGCTAAGCGCTGACCTTCCGGAGGATGCTGGCTGCCTTGGAACGAAGTGCTTTCTCAGCCGCAAGCACAGGTGACTATCCACAGCCGTGTGTGTTCCGCATGGAGAGCTTTCGGATAAGACACTCGTGTCTATAAGGTAAGACTTACGCTCCTCTTCTCAACCGCCAAGGCCGAACCACCTTGTTTCAGAGGTCGTCAGCAGTTCAGGAATGCTCAGAACCACCATCCGGAGGCCGCACTTATCAAAACAGCATGAATGCCACCTCGAGAGCCAACGAAGTGAGGTCGAATAATTCGCCTCGTACGAGAATCCTCGATCCACTGCCAACCACATCTCTTGGTTTTACGGCTTCCAGGCTGCAGCTGACATGGGATCGATGTCGTTCATCCTTCCGCCTTGGATTAAGTTGAGAAAAACGTATTTTTTCCAGCTGTATAAAAGCACCTATTGATCACCAGTGAGCAGCAGGCCTGACCTTGTCTCCTGGCACTCGCGACTGCTCATTTCGACCCTATCTCTGCAGCACGTATGGAGCCGTTGTTCCCCCATGCGCCACCTATAACTTGCCCAGTCAATAATTGCTCCAAGATATTCCAGGTTTGAGGTACTTTGTCCACGCACCTGATCAAGGACCATCCTGACTGGGTCGACCCTTCCATGCCGCCACTCGTTGACTCTGATTCCGACACGGACTCTGACGCCGACACGGACTCGGACGTAGACCCGGACGAATGGGATGCCAGCGCCGGTGAGTTGCGCCGTCCATGTCCACTTCATTAACTACTGTTCGGGTGGATGTCTGACGCCGATCCTACGCAGACAACGAAGAGGACCAAGGGTGTGTTGCAGCGTTCTCTAACAGTGCATTGTTCTGCGCTAACCGTTCTATGTTTCCCAGCACAGGAATAGCTAGTTATATCAGGGATTTCGAGGTGCTTGACCCCGCCGAGAGGTAAATGTTTTTGTTCAATCATATCCCTGAAGCGTATTTCTGACAGAAAGATGAGACTCCTCAGCGACGGGGGTGATTCGAACGACGACTCGGAGAGCCTGCCAGACCTCATCCCGCTTGACGTCGACGAGGGGTTCGAGGTCGAAGACGATGAGCCCACTTCTACTTCCAGCGGCGAGTTCGACCCAGACCAGGAAGGCGATGGCATGAACATCGACCTCCGCCTCGCGCTTCACGACCTCTTTCAGAATCTTCTCGAGGGGAACAGCGCATCGGACGGGGGTTCAGTTCGTTATGATTCTGACCAAGTACGTGAAGCTTAGTCTAACCGTAGGTGTCCTGCTGTACTGATTAATTTATCCGTCGGATTTCCCAGGGAGAGGAAATGTCCCTGGAGCGTGGGGAAGAAGGGGCTGCTGCTCCCTCGACGTCCCAGTCGGCAACGACTAGACGCGAATATCATGGCAAAATTACCGGTAGATGTTCCAGTTAACATCAGAGTGGTATAATTCTAATATCGTTTAATCAGGAGCCCCTTGCGACAAGCAGGGGAAGATTCTCGAAGCCGGAGCGGCGCCGAATGCCAGTAGGCCCGCTTCGGATAGCTGGGCGCCGTACAAGGACCGGCTTCAATACGAGCTTGCGGACCTACTTTACACGCGGGAGAAGATGAGCGGTGGTAACATTGACAAGCTCCTGGAGCTCTGGCAGGCTTCTCTTCTTCCGCACAACGCTCCAGCCCCTTTTAGAAACCACTTCGACATGTACCAAACAATTGACTCGACACCCCTAGGCGAAGTACGATGGACCCGCTTCGAGATAACCCATGAAGACGCTGGCTCCGCTTCTGAAGATACCCCGAGCTGGATGAAGGAGACTTATGAAGTCTGGTATAGGGATGTCCGTGAGGTTATTAAGAACATGATCGGTAATCCGGACTTCAAAAACCAGATCGACTACGCTCCTTTTCGCGAGTTTGATGCGCACGACATCCGGCAACTACGTGATTTTATGAGCGGCGACTGGGCTTGGATGCAGGCCGTGAGCATATCTCTTCCTCGTTCTTATTCCGGTACACTACTGATTGTCGTCCAGGACGAGATTGCGCTGGATCCGAACACGCACGGTGCCACCTTCGTGCCGATCATCCTCGGTAGCGACAAGACTACGGTTTCCGTGGCCACGGGCCAGAACGAATACTACCCTGTGTACGCCTCTACCGGGAATATTCACAACACCTCTCGCCGGGCTCATCGCAATGGCGTGGCGGTTGTCGCATTTCTCGCAATCCCGAAGAGTATGCCGTCCCTGTTCTGCCCGTGATGCACGACTGACACCTTGTATTCACTTTCAGCGTCCCGGAAGTATGCAGATGACGTTAAATTCCGCAAATTTCGTCGCCAACTCTTCCACTCATCGTTGGCTCGGATCTTGAGCTCTCTGAAACCTGGTATGACGACTCCGGAGGTCGTTTGTTGTGGCGACGGGTACTTTCGTAAGATCGTCTACGGTCTTGGGCCATATATTGCGGACTATCCAGAACAAGCGCTGTTAGCTTGCATCGTCCAGGGATGGTGCGCCGTGTGAGTAACTATCCTTCAAGTCGTGAATGGATTATCAATTCTTATGCAACATACTTCTTCAGTTGCCATGCGGACAAGTCTGATCTGGACGATCTCGGTACTGAGGTCCGGTCGCGGGAGCGTACGGAGAGGCTAGTACGCGAGCACGAGCTCGGAGAGCTCTGGGACCAGTATGGAATAGTGGGCGACGTCGTCGTCAGTTCTCTTCTGATTAGAGTTTGACATGACATGTATCTCATGTTTCGCACATTCGCAGCCTTTCACCAACGACTTTCCTCGGGCCGATATTCATGAGCTACTAGCTCCCGATATCTTGCATCAGCTTATCAAGGGTACCTTCAAGGATCACCTCGTTGCGTGGGTCGAATCATTCTTGATGAAGAAACATACCAAAGCAGAAGCATTGAAGATTCTGTCTGATGTGGACCGACGGTATAACCTTGGTCTACTCTTTGATTTGAACTATCCCTCACACGGCTACAGAATTGCGGTTGTTCCGGCATTTTCTGGTCTTCGACGATTCCCTCAAGGACGAGGTTTCAAACAATGGACAGGCGATGATTCAAAAGCCCTTATGAAGGTGGCGTTTCATTTACTAGCCCATTACTTCTGCGGCTTGAAAACTTACTGACTGGTTTTAGGTCTATCTGCCTGCAATTGTCGGGCACCTTCCACCAAACGTTGTATCTGCTGTTCGGTCCTTCATCGAGTTTTGCTACCTGGTCCGCCGAGAGGTTCATACCCCCCAGTCCATCGCTATGCTCCACAATTCTCTCGAAGAGTTTCACAAGAAGCGCGAAGTGTTCCGTATCGCAGGTGTCCGGGAAGAAGGTTTCTCGCTTCCACGGCAACACTCCTGCGTACATTACGAAGCCAAGATCCAGATGTTCGGAGCCCCCAACGGACTCTGTTCGTCCATTACCGAGTCAAAGCACATCCAGGCGGTGAAGGAGCCGTGGCGCCGCTCCAATCGATTCGAAGCACTGGGGCAAATGTTATTGTCGAACCAGAGGCTTGATAAGCTCGCCGCTAGCCGGGTCGATTTCAAGGACCGTGGCATGATGGACGAATCGCTCCTGTCGTTCACAAAAAAAGCGGTCTTAGGTGCGTTTTTCTGTCTCGAACATTGCAGGCTTCTAGTGACAGTTACGGCGCAGACGAGGAGCCTTTGATTCCTCGACTGTCAGCAACAACTCGCCGTCGGAATGTCCAAAACGATGGTCATGTGGCAACTCAAGACGGCAATGACGATGACACCATTGTCGACGGCCCGAAGGTGCTCGCCTCCGTAGCGCTGAGCCTCACATTTCGTAAGTCTGTTACTCAATGTATTTGGAAGCGTTTTGACCTGTGACCTATCTGGGTTCCAGAGTGTAGCTATCCTTGTACTGCAACTGAGCTTGGGAAAGTCATCGGTCTGTCGACCTTGGATCAGTTTATTCGGCGTTTCCTTTACCACCAACTTCACCCGGACTCCTCCGAAAGTGGATCTACACTTCCCCTCGAGTCCTGCCCACCTCTTGAATTCGAGTCTATCTACGTCCACCACTCCGCCGAGGCAGTGTTCTATGCTCCAACTGACCCCTCTGGCGTCGCCGGTATGCGCCGGGAGTTCATCCGGGCAACACCCAATTGGAGGAATGGCGGTGCGCGCTACGACTGCGTGTTTGTCAATCGCGATTCCGCTCAGAAAGGTCTCCTTGGCCTGGACGTCGTTCAGGTGAAACTGTTCTTCACTCTGTGCGTCGGGGGGCATCGTTACCAATGCTCCTTGGTCCATTGGTACCAGCGCGATGGCGATACTCCCGACAAGCAGACTGGAATGTGGATCGTCAAGCCTTCCTTTACAGGCACTCGATACCGTACCCCCGTTTGCTCTGTGATAGACGTCCACACAATTTTCCGTGCCGCTCATCTCATACCCGTCTTCGACAGGCACAGCACCGTGCCAGATACAGATGACCATGTCACGACTCTTGATAACTACAAACGATTCTATGTGAACAAGTACATAGATCATCATGCCTTCGACCTGCTCCATGTATAATCCTGTACTCCTAGATTTTCTCCTGCGATCTTTTGTTCACGAATATTACCCGACCTTCGGACTTGATGCGGGCGCGCGGTTCCGATGCGGGCGCTACTAGTCCAAAAAATTTCCCTTGACACTCATCTACCACATTGCGACCCACTGTCCATCCTCTTCCTCCTCTACCTTATACCGAAGCTCTTGGCGGGACTCGCTACTTTCATCGACGTGTTAAAAATCGGCTTGTCGTTGGATCGACATGGACCCGTTGAGCGGGGCGCAAAGACTGAGGAGCGGATGGACGGACATGCGGTGAATCTCAACTGTTTGACGAATACATATATTACATTAAGCCTATAACTTTCATAGAAACCTTGGGCATTATTCGTGCACAATGGCGTGCATTGCCCACAATTATCAGCTCCAGATTGAAACTAACGCAAGGATGGTTGATGATTTAACTCATTTTAATCGTCTCGAAACTAACAGTGGTTCCAGTATCCCACTTGAGATGGAGGAGGTGGCCTTGAAGAGCGGAATTTGGTTGTGCCGGGTCCATGGTGCGTTCTAGTCGAGGACTCCATTAACTGCATTCCTGAACCTGTTCTCCTTAGGTTGAAAGTGGTGTAAAGGTGCGTCCAACGAGATGGTCGAGATCTGCTTTCAACTCCCCGCTCACAAACTGAGAACGGCAAATCCTACGCACGTCGGGTTGCAAGACTCCGATTTCGAGGATGTCGAAGAGCTCCGCGCTATGCGGGCCTTCTACAGTCTCATACAGGAGGAGGTAGAACTCGGCGTGCAGTACGACCAGCGAAAGAAGCAGCGCAAATAACCAACCTAGGGGGTCGTCTCTGCAATCTTCCGTGCCTTCTCCAAAAAGATGTCGGTACGGGCAGTTTGTGACCTTCCACAGTGTCTAGCGGTCAGTTGATAGTCAAGTATCCCCGCACGCGCGTATCGATGACGCGCTTGGCCGCCGCAGGCAAATCCAGCATGTGCTCGGCCGCAGACGAGTTCAAGAGCATCAGCCTCGAGCTCGGCGGGAAACTGATGATGTCGATGTGAAGCACGTCGCGCAGTACGTACTCTGTTTTGAACCACCGACTCGACACTTAACCTTTCTCCCTTGAACAGGGTATTCTTCCTAATGAAGTGCCTCTTTGTGAGGACTTATGACGCAAGGCGGAGCTGAAAGCGATGGCCGCGAGGGAGGTCAACATTGGAAAGTCATTCGACGCGGACGTGACCGCGGGTCCCGTATGGCTCTGTTCCCAGCAGCAAGTCTCTGTGCGTCGGTGAAGCAGAGTCAGATGAGAGTTTGGGCTGTCAGGGTTGCAGTCAAAATCTCCGAGGACTTGTACAGAAACTCACCATATGGGAGTGCTCCTATGGAAATGTCATTTTGTGAAAGGAATGTATTTTATTCGCGAGCATCTGCCGAAGTCTGGTATTGACCCGAGACCGTCCTCGATCGTGGTCTATGCATGCCTCGTACGTTCCAGACTTGCAGCGTCTGAACAAGTGTACTTATCATGTTTGTTTTGCGCTTACAGGGACGATATTGGAACGTCTTTAGAAGAACGCACATGTGGTCGTGTTGCGTCCACAAAGCACCTTGTTCATTCGAGACTTAGATTCAGATAGAATGGGGGATCCTTCGTAGATAAATCAGCCAGATTTCGTGCCCGGAGAACGTCACTCGTGCAACACACTGCTCCCTAGGTTGACGACGATGCAGAAGAAGTTGAGGGATGGTCAGTCCCGTAGCTTCGATCAAAGCCGCCTGCTGACCCAAGCATTCCTTCGTAGTGGTCCTGAGAGCCGTTTACGCCAACGAGGATCTCGCAGGGCGAGTGTTATGCATGAGGCACACGTTTGCTGGGCTTAGGACAACAGGAGATGGAAGGTACGCCACGGAGTCTGCGCGCTGGGGCCTACGCGCCTCCGTCTGCTCATTCGCCGACGTGGGCTCTGGCTTTTTTGCCTGATTGTGGCCGCCTGACAACCCAGGATCCAACTTGATGCGTGTACCTATTACCTCTGTATGCAGACGAGAGTCAGCTAGAAGAAAAGCACATGCAACTTTGAGCCAGTGCGTCTGTTCTCGTGCTCGTTGCCGGACGTACTGATGAGCGCATGTGATGCCAGAACTTGCAGATACCCTGTGGCTAATGGCAATGCGAGCATCTCCAAGTCCGAGCGAAGCTGGCCATGCGCGGAGGAGCCAGCCCGTCTCGATTGGGCTGATAATCCCCATACGACAGAGTTGTCGTGACCGTGGCAGGTTGCTTACGATGCTAGGCGAGCACTTCGTTGCAGGAGGGTGGCGCGAGTGAAGCAGAAGCCGTCGTTGTCGCGGGCGGTAGAAAGTGAGGCCACGGTCAGCTTGTGAGGAAAGTGGGAGGTCAGGTAAGAAGGGAGAAGATTCACGAAGACGACCCTGACGTCGTTGTATGATATACAGGGATGTTCCACGTGTGCTGGGTGCTCCACATTTCCTTTTTTGTAACCCACACACTTCACGCTCTTGTGGTGGGTGATTCAAGGACTCCCGGCATTGAGCACCTTGCACTGTCGTGCTGAAGACCGCAATTTTACCATTCGAGGCGTGGGGATTGTCCGGGATTGCGAGGACCTTCAGATACGATGACAGTTCGTGTCGTCACGCAGCCTTCCTAGAGTCTCTCCAGTAGGCCATGGTTGTTCTCCGTGTCCACCGGTCTGAATTGACTTTCAGATGGGCGAATATCAGAGCGAAGACGGTTCGCCCCGGATCAACAACAGGATTTAGCCCGGCAGACAGGAAGAAGACTTTGCGCAACCGCAATCGCCGTCCGAGCTCTCGGTACAACTTGTGCCCTCCTCCGACCAGACCTGATTACCCTCCATCTCCTCTAATGAGCACCTGGAGGCATCATCGTTCCACGAGTCGATGTCGGAGAGCAGCATGTTGAAACAGCCAGAGAGAAGGTACAGCGCGCCGGCCCCGCCCCCCTATGCAGAGGCTGAAGACAAGATCAACGAGACGCTCACATCAGAGCCCGACCCAGCGTGGAATATCTAGGTGAGGCATGGATCCCACTTCTACATCGTGTTCTTCTGAAACGGTTATACTATCTTGATCAGCATTCTCGAGTGGCGGCCGTTTGCTGCGAACATGTTTAAGTGAGACAGCCAGCGGAGACCAACGCATCCCTCCTAGGCTCAGATGATCTCCCCCAGGAGACGCGAGGGAGACTGCACGGGCTCTCGTCTCTGGAGCGGCAACGGGAGCGAAGACGAGCGCGTATCCGGCGAGCATTGACAAGGGTATATCGTGGTCGGAAGGATTGCGAGGAGAGAAAACGGAACGCCGTCACGTTCACGATGAACGTTTTCCAACGTAACAATTTCCTTAGTGAATATCCTATCCAAGGCCCTAACGTTCGGGATTCCTCGTTGTCGTCGTTCAGCGCTTCTACTCCTTCAACGACCTCGTGCGCCCGTATCCTCCACTCCCCTACCGTCGACTTGCCGCCATGGTGCAGTGCAGTGGAATGACGCATTGCGACTGCCGTTGCAAGAGGAAGGTCAACGCCGCGAAAGCCATCCTCTACCCTCGCTCTGCCTGTCTTCCCTTCTACTGCCGCGACCATCTGTCAGCTGGCCTCAAGGCGCCGTTGTTCCGCTGTCTCAAGTACCGCGACAGGGCCATCGAATACAAGGGTGATATATACCCGTCTTTGTCGGTATTCTGGTTAACTGATCTATTAGATTACGTCTCTTCCAACCTGGAGGAACGCACTCAAGTCCTCTTGCGCGAACGGATGCGCACGCCGCCGCACAACGGCGACACAGCAGGCTACATCTATGGGCTTCGGATCGAAGGTCAGGGTACTTCGTTCTAACGTGCATTCTGCCCCTCATCGTCCCCTTCAGATCCCGCCCATCCGCACCTCGTTCACTTCAAAGTCGGCCGTACGAACTCGATGAATCGCCGTACGGCTGAACACCTCTGCAACTGCCCGTCTAGTCGTCCGATCCTCTTGGGATACTACCCGAGGCCCCGTGGCGCAACCGAAGCTGAGCTCTCCCTCGCCCGGATCAAGCCTGGCCGGAAGGTCCCCTTTGCAAGGATGTTGGAGGATCTCGTACACTTGGAGCTCGCTGACAAGGCCGCCAACACGCTCCCATCTGGAGTCGCCATGCCTGGCCAACGCTTGGGCGCGGACCAAGCTAGATTTCCTTGCGTCGACTGTAAGGTTAGTCGTATTTCACCGTGCCTATCTAACATTTCCGTCCTCTTGACAGGTGGCCACGTCCACGAAGAGATTTTCACGTTCCATCGGCTCCTGGGGGACCAATGCGGACTCGAATGGGAGCTGCTCGTTCTCCCTGTGATTGAAGCTTGGGGAGCTTACGTTTGTGAGCTCGTGTAGTCTTGGCAAATGTAGTTTTCTTGACGATTGTACAACCTGCTTGCGTTCGAGACAGATAGAATCTACGTCCCCCCGTAGTAAATTGTATTACTGTATAGTTGCATACAGTTTCGGTGCTCTATTCGATGGTCGCCCTTGCATCATCTGTACCCGTCTGACCGGTATAGGTGGTTACTGGACGCTACTGCGCACTTCCCCGATCCGCTGACCCTCCGATGGTCCTAACACGATCCCCTGGATGTTCCTGAGCTAAATTAATAGACGCCAAGAACAGCTTCCTGACGACCTGATGCGTCCTGTCTCGCTTATCCTTCGGCTACAGGATATTCATTGACGACCAGGAACCTCCAGGAACTGGTGAAGGATCTTCCAGAGTTTGCGTTTTCGCTGATGTGGTACCTCTTCGTCCCCGATGCCGCCACTGAAGCGCACGGCGGCGTGCAGCGCGGGCTGAAGATGCACGCCACGACGGACTACAGCCCGAGCGAGACGGACCGACGCTGGTGCTTCGACGCCACGCCCACCGCGCT
>VJXU01006671.1:898-12374 GCA_008694245.1 Ganoderma sp. BRIUMSc | reverse complement strand
AGGTTCTGGAGTCGCGCTATACAGCATGCCACTCCAGCGTGCCGTGAGCGGTTTGAGTGGACGTGGAGGCTTTTCACAGCGTCTGTGGTAGAACAGGCTAGAGATCGCGACGAAGTACGAATCAGGACGATCGAGGAACACATGGCACTTCGAAGACTCACGATAGGGGCGGAACCTTGCTACGCGATGGCAGAGCTGGGGCTCTCCCTCCCTCAGGAGGTGTACGACCATCCGCTGCTTCGGGAGCTACGAGCAGACATCACCGACATAATCATCTATGATAATGTAAGCAGCTGGATCATTTGTTGACGAGAGGGAAAGTTAATGCGACCAGGAAATAGGATCTTGCCTCATACAACAAGGAGCAAGCATCTGAGGACGATCTCCACAACATTATCACGATAGCCATGCACGAGAACGATCAAAGTCTCGAAGAGGCATTGGAATGGGTAGCAGGACGGCACAGGGAACGAGTTGAGCACGCATTGGCGACATGGCCGAAGGCTCTGGACCTCTCATTCTCTCGTCAGGTTGATGAGGACTTGCTCATCTACATCGACCACATCATGAATTGGCCTCGCGCAAACGACTGTTGGAACTTCGAGAACGGAAGGTATTTCGGAGGGGATGGGTTGCGGATTCAGAAAGAGAGGGTAGTAGAGCTCTTACCGAAGAGGAAATGAGAATGTAGCATTTCAGCGGATATCCCGAACATGCGTCTGTTCCATGACTGGAAGGAATATTGGAGATGTAGTTGCATAACATTAGATGCACTCGCATTGAATGATCCTGCCATGCTGCACATCAATCTCCAACGTAGAACACTGCGGGGTTCAAGTTGCAACTTACGTGAAAACGAATCATGGGGATGCTACCTTGTGCGGTTTCATAGCAGGTTTGTATTTCGTGTGGTGAATGCTGCTTGTCTAGCATTGAAAGAAAGGTATGTAGAGAAGAATAAGCTGCTTATGAGCTGGATATTGTGGCAGGTTGCATCCCGGCAAGTCCAGGTAAATGCCGGGACATTACCCTTGGACGTCTCCAAAGCGACGAGGTCTGCTAGCCTCGAGCCGGTTGGCTGATTCCCCTCCCTCATCTAGGGCTCAGGGCTGCATCGCATCAGGCCTCGCACGGTACATCGCGACTCTGACCATGGACCTCACCGCAGTGCCCAATTCTGAGCGGCATGATCTAGCTCTCGCGGACATTGATGCCACTGGCTGCCACTAGACGCAGAGGTATGTTGACATGGACTCGTCCATGGTGCGCAAATAGCGCTCCGATGTCCACGGCGCGATGCACCGCCCACAGTTTGACGTGCCAGTTCTTGCCAATCCTAGCACGACAGAATAATCCGTGACATTTGGCCAGAAAATGAAACCTTGTGTCCCGACTCCGTCTCATCGTATGCGAGCCACCTACAACGAGGGATGCATCCTGAAGGGCTAATCGCTTGCCAATCTCCGGTTAGCCCTTCAGGGAGCACCCTCATTGAATCACTCGTTGTAGGATCTATGTACCATATACAGGGACTCACCAGAGTATGAGGGGTTTGTGCTAACTCCAGGATGATACATAGGCATGAGCCTCTCCCTCAGACAGCACATATGGGAGTTGGTGTTTAAGGGCAAATCTGCGGTGAGGAAAAAATGCGATGAAGTCGAGCGGAAGACAGAGCGCGCATTTTGGTTTCCCTGCCCGGAAGCAGGTACTCGTCCCGAAGACCACGAAGAGGTATGCGCCAGGACGGATGTCCCTCCTTCGGGAAAAGAAACACTCACCTGGGCTGTCTTATAAACCTGGAGGTTCCTTGAATGTCAGGGGAAGACGGAGTTGCGACACGAGCCTACAAGAAACCCACAGGTTGCCGTCCCTGTACGCCTCCTCTGGGAACGTCCGAAACTTGCAGACACGGACCTGAGAGAAGTCAACGAACGACTCGGGCAATATCCACAGCACAATGCCCGAGAAATTCACCTGCGACCTGCGCGGTACCATTGTCCATTTCTTGAGTTCATACCGTGTAGCCGAGCCTCCTAAGGCGTTCAAGTCGCTCGCGTCCGGTTACCGGTCGATTCGCCTGGATTTCCTGCTCGCAAATAAATGTGAACATCGTGTGTAAAGCAAGAAGAACAAGAGCAAGAATCTTACCCGCTCGATGACGTCGGCCGCCCAACGCACAGTCTTCTTCTTCGTCGTCCTCTTCTTCGCGCGGCGGACCTTCGGCTTGAGCGGTGACGTGGCGGCGTCAACGACCGGTACGTCCTGGCCGAGGTTGCCATCCTCGACCGGGAATGCAGGCGTGACGGGGAGATGGTTGTGGAGACGGTCGACCTGTTCGATACTCTTGAGGTTGTCGGCTGAAGTCTTGCGGCGCGATTCTGCTATACGGCGGCTGACGATCGGGGAGAGGGGGTCGGAAAGGAAGTCGGTGTCGATGAGGGTGGCGCTGCTGCACGCGCGAACGAGAGCCGGGCGGACGGGAGTTGTGGAGGTGTGAGACGGTGATAGTAAAGGAGGCGTGTCGGAGACGGTGTCGATCTTGAAGGGAGGTTGGGGAATTTTAAACACTGAGGACGATTAGCAGCAAAGAAACCGGAAAACTTTTCTGTGTACTCACGCGTGACGAATACTTTCTTCATCACCTCTGGAGAAGGGTCTGAATCGTACCAGGTTCTCTTCCCAATCCCTCCCGTGCCGAGCCACAGCGCGGAGGAGACGGACAAGAGATTGGCGTAGTTGACAGGGTAAGGCATGGCGAGGAGTACAGATGACTGCGCAGCAGTAAGCAATGAGGTGAATGGATTTGTCTGTAAGCAGATAATGGGAGTAAGTGGGGATGAGCCGACGCACCGCAAATATACTGGGTTTGTTGAGGATCAGACTGAGGCTGACAACAGCAGGTACACCCTTCCACATCTTTACAGCCTGAACAACGCCAATGAGAAATCAATTAACATGTAAGGAAGCACGACGCAAGGTACAAGGCAAGAGATGACACAAACCTTGGAACCTTTCCGTTTGATATCAGGACTCGAATCAGTCGCCGGCACTGCGAAGCGATCTATTATCCTGGTTGTGGCCGCTACCTGAAATTCCATCCTGAACCCGTTGGGTTATTGAACATCACAAGTAAGGCAAACTTGTTGCAGAGCAAGGATCATCGATTCCAGGTCCTTGATGTAGTGATGCGAGACGTGCCAGAGTACATTGGTATTGCGTAACTAGAAAGGTTATTTAGTGTAACAACAAATAAGTCAATCATTATCCCGGGTCCGATGTGTCTGCGAGCAAGCACAACACAAACAGAGCACAGCATACATCCCTACCAACATCCAGAACGACGACGGTCTAGAATGCTACCATCTGTGGGATGCTCCGCGTGAACCATTATGAAGCTTCTGCTTGGAGTAATGTAACGATGACGATGATTCCGTCCGAGAAACCACCTTTTCAGAACCGGATCGTATTCGGGGATCGGAGACCAGCGTTGGCGAAGTGCGCCCCGAACCAACTGCAATGTCCTCTGGGCTTCCTGACCTTGAGGGTTCACCCCCATTCTCTCGGTAATCCTCGCCTTCATCCTCATGTTCGCTCGCGTCCCTGTCGCTGATATCGTCGTCTTCGTCATCATCGGGGCATATGTCCATGATATCCTCGACGATTGCATTAGGGATAGCAGCATCATCGTTATCCGCACGGCTATCTGGAGTTGACGAGGATGCAGCAGTGGAGATAGGTCTTCGCCGTTTTCCAGCCTTCTCCAGCTTGTGGAGAACCTTCACGATGTACTCCTTCGCGAATTTCTTGATTTTGACCGTCTTGTCTTCCGAAAGAGCGTCTAGCTTGCCCTCCTTATAGCTCGACGACTTTTTCTCCTTCTCAGCAATGACATGCGTGAGCTAGAAAGGATGTAGTCAGCACGCGGTCTATGGCAATATCACCATTCGAAGAACGGTACCTCCTTCGCATACTTCTTGAACTGGTCGTGGTCCATCTGGTCCTTATGCTTCGACATGCACTTCACGACGATCGGACTGATGAGCTTCAACAGCCTCTTCTCCTTGTTCGCCTCCTTTTCTTCCTTCGACTGGTGCGGTGTTTTGTGCTTCGACGACGAAGACGACTTCCTCCTCTTCTTCTCCTCCCAGTCAACGATGCGATCCCGTTTCGGCAGGAGCCCGAACAGAGACTCCATTGTCGGCTCCGGCGGTGGCTTGGGCTGCCTAGCCTCCTCCGCCGCCTTGGCTGCCTTCGCGATGATGTCCGCAATGTCCCGCTGCTTCTGCCGTTCCGCCTTCCGCTGCATGAGGAGTTTATCGAGTGCCGACGGCACGTGCTCATAAGTGACGGGTGAAGGCGGTGTCTTGGGACGGGCTGTGGAGGACTCGGAGGGGAGAATAAAGATCGGGAAGTCATCCTCGGGGCGAGAGCGTTTCGACGGGCGCTCATCATCATCGTAGTTGAACACGATGACCTTCTTCGGTGACTCTTTGTCGTCGTCACCCTTCATGCGCTTGGGTATCCGATAAGCGTACTCGAGCGTCTCCCATTGTGCCAACAGCTGGAGGATACTGTGTTAATAAAAATTTATTCCATGTGAAGACTACGTACCTTCTTTGCCAATGTCGCAAGGCCCTCGTTGTCGGACTGCGCACACACCTCGACGGGTTCATTCACCTGAGAATCTTCGACCTTGTTCCGCTGGATCAGTGGCCAAGTCGTCATGCACTCCAACGCCTACGGAATCGTCAGCACTATGACTCCCTTACAACTTACGTCTACTCACAAGAGTCTGGATCTCAATATCTTGGGAATAATCTTCAAGAATATTCGTCATTACACTGAAACCCCTCAAGCGCATGATCTGCCGTAGAGCAGCTAGATCCTCCGTTAACTGCACAAGTTCGTCAGTTCATGTCAAAGGTCCTAGAGGGGAGAACAGCACACCTTTATACGCATAAGCAATTTGACCAGGACCTTCTTGCTTTGCGTCTGTCGCATCGCTGATATAACCTTAGGCACCTCCTTGAGAATAATGGGTTTAAGATCGGGCTAGAACGGGGGCAATCGACATGTTAGGTGGAACACCATCAGGTATAATAGCAGTAGACGACGCACGATGAAGTCCTCGTCCAGCTTCTTGCCCTTCTTCTTCTTTGAACCCTTAAGACCGTACATCTCGACCTCATCAGTGATGCCAAGGGCTACATAGATCATGTCAGACGCGCACAGTGCGTTGATAGATATGATTGCACGCACCGTCCAGATACAAATCGTCCATCGCAGCCAGATCGGTCTGGGTCTTGCCGCCGATGAAGCCTACGCAGTTGGGTTCCCCACAGTAACATGGCTGCGCGTCATGGCTGATAGAGCATTAGCTGATGGCAACAACGATGGCAAGAAGTGCTCACCCATATCTGTCGACATTGTAGTTGAACGTAAGCTCCTCGTGCTTCTTGATGGAGCGGTTGGCGAATATGCCCATCCGGACGTGCTTGTCAACCGTCCACTTCGCCACATAGCAGTTGGGATTACAACTGTGGTTGGCGAACCGACCGATCCCTCCGCGCTTGGTCGCATCGATGAACTGCGAGGAAGTGAGATTATGACACCTGCCATAAAGCTCGAAGATGACGTACCTCGTCCTTCTGCAGCATCATGAAGTAAAAGTGGCGGATACCTTCTTCTGCATACTGCCGCATTCGCTTGACGAAGGACGGGTGGCTGACGACATCGCCGACGTACTCGTATATGAAGGTATCTCTGCGCCAACATCGGCACGACATCTCACTGTGACAGAAAATGTGGCGCACCTTGGAAGGTCCGCAGCCGCGCGAAGACCAAATCCCTTCATATCCGTCTTGACGATTTCTATAGGAGCATACTCCTTCCGCTGAAAGCTATCGTTCCGTCAGTATACGGGAAAGTAACAGGAAGACGGTGCCTCGTACCGTTGATTTCGGCAGTAACCTCTACAACGACAGTCATCCGGCAGGCATTCGACTTGTGTCATTAGGTTGATACAGTCTGAGCTAAGACCGCAAGCGGCATCCGGGTCGTCAATGCCTGAGAGTTTACGGTTGCAAAATGTCAGTAACTTGGCATGGAGGGGAAGAGACGAGGAGTAAAGGGAGACAGGCAACATCCGAGGGCCGTGCGCTAGTCTGACATGTTATGAACGAAGAATAAAACCAAGCAGAGAGTACAGGACCTAACAACGAGAAGGGTCATAGAAACAACCGCAAATCCGGACGCCGCGCGGCTATGTGCGCACTGAGGAGCAACGACACAGTAACGACGCCGAACGTAGTTTCGTGTGGCATCAAGCATGGCAGTCGATGCTGCAGCCCTACTTCGGGGCTAGAGATGGCGAATGCATGTCCAAGTGCAGCAGTGGATTGAAAGAAAACCGGGCAGCGAGAAAAGACCATAGGGGGAACGCAGACTGACCGTGCTCGTACTGGCAATCACACGTCATGCTCTCAAGAGCCTCCCTCGACTTCCCCAGAGTACCGTACTGATAGTGGTTGTCCACAATTTCGGTGAAGGTAGTCATCGCCTCTTCTTCCGCTCGTGGTAAATGGCCAATCAACTGGACGGGGGCCTTGGGTTTGCCCTTCGACTTGACAGGCAAGGACGGGGTTGCAGAAGGCGTAGACTTGTACGAGCCATTCTCGAGCTTCGCCTCTACAGATACACTGCGAGACATGCCTGCCTTTGAGCTCTCCTCCTTGACTGCTCTCAGACCGGACAAGTCCAGCATCTCCTCGTCCTTGCTGGCTCCCAGTTCCAAGGGTTCGGCTCTAACGGCATCGGAGTCGAAGAGGAGCGCTGCGGAGGGTTTGCTCTCTGCATATATTTCTGTCATGGTTGACATTTCGGGTTCCACAGCGGAAGGCACAATAGATGTGCAGTTTAGATACGCCTGCGGGATTCGAGAGAAGTCAGTTGCCGGTAGGGCCGGAAGGTAGTGTCCTTGGGCGCCGAGTCTCCGAGTATGAATAAGTTAGAGCGTGGCGAGCACAATAGCACCTAGAGAGACCCAAAAGCCCGCAGACGGTTGAGGCTCGGGCAGTCGAGGTCGTCGAGGTCGTCGTCGCCGGAAGAAGGGACAACGGGGGAGAGGCGCCGGGCATCGGTTTTGGATGTGACCACCATCACCTTTCTCCACAATACCTCCATTCCCCTTGCGCTTCCTATGGCCTCCTCCGCAATCAGTAGAAAGCGAAAGCGCGGTGCGGGCGATGAGGAAAAGGCCACCCTCCAACTCAGCTCCTACCTGGGGAGCAAGGTGGGGCCGGTGCTTGGTACGCGCAACACTCAATTTGCCGTTGAATCGACTCTTTCATATCGTTTCCGTACAGCCAGCTTCCCGTCCCTCAATCCACCCAAAACCACTGCATTCCACTGCTATGCACAGAAAAGCAGAGATAAGGGCGCGCCTTTCGAGACACAACCAACGCTAGTCGTAGGCGAGACAGAGACGGTGGAATTCTTCTCGGCAGATGGCCCCCTTCAGTCAACAGGCTGCAGGTGCGTAGACTGCGCCATCGATACTGTCGTAGTACTGAACTACGTTACCCAAGCTATATGATCGGCGTTCACGACAAACGAACCAACACCACCACTCTCCGTCCCGCGCCCCTCCATGTCCTGACGCGCCAAGTCAAGGCGCTTAAGAATTTGAAGCCCATCGAGGTCTCAACCGAAGAGCGCATGGCGCAGCGCAACAATCTCGGGGAGACGTTCGGTACCAAGAAGGCCAAGGCCGCTATTCGCGCGCGAGAACGCAACAGAGTGGACATCGACGCGATGAAAGACGTCGCTGGCCACCTGCAGGACACCATTATGGCGAACACGGATTCTCTTCCTACCCCAGGTGCGCCGAGCTTACGACGTCTCGCTTTATCCGCCTTCTATTGTTGATCATTTGATTCGATTCACAGAGGAAGCAAAGGCGACTGCAGACAGCAATCGATTGATTCCTCCCTACAACGATGATGCCCAACGACCCCAGGATGTCTACGCTCTGCACGACGTCATTCCTGAAGCTGAGTTTAATGCAATTCCGATAAACGCATTCAAGTCAGCGAAGACCCCTCAAGAGCGTTATTCACTACTTCCGTGGAACCGGTCCGATTGGGTAAAACTTCAGCTTAGGCTCATCTACTCCGCGCCAAAGCCCGACAAGCGTGATCTGTACGTATAATCCGTCCCCCTCCGCCACCGTTCAACGATGCTCAGTATTACTACTCAAATTAACAGGAAAATTGTGTACTACATCTCCACGATGATGGCCTTCTACAAGAACTCGAGAACCGTCAGCGACAAGGACGCGCTTCAACATAAACTACCCAGCGTCCCTACAATTATTCTTGACGGTCTGACTTCGAGGTTTACGGAGAAGGAGCGGAGCACAAACACGTTCGTGTCTTTTCCGTGTGAATCCCTCTGCGCGAATCTAACGCACCCGACACCAATATAGACCGAAGATGACACCACAGACCCAGACGATGTTGCTCACTTACATGTTCGCCCTATGCCTTCGCATAGATGACTACGCCACAGACACGGAGGGCATTGCCCACGACTTGGGCATGTCTCCTGCCAGGTCAGTTGCGTTCCTTCTTGCCCTTTCCTTGTCCGGATCTGACGAACGTGCTTTAGTGTCAGCGGTCTCTTCAAGTCGCTTGGTGCGTCGTCTTCTTGCTGTTAAGTGCCGTCTTACCAACGGCTGTTTTGTAGGTTGTACCATCAAAAAGCTTAGTCCTGCGGAGCTCAAAGAGCGAGGTCTTCCCGATGCAGCCTCGGAGACTAAGCGCGCTGTGCTCAAAATGCCTTTAGAGTTTCCAAAGAGCCGTGTCAAGCGTGCCAGGCGATAGTCACCCTGTCATCTTTATCTGTGGTTTATCTCATCTTGTTATGTTTGACATGCCAATTTTTCAGACCTTTTATTCGGTCGCACTGTTATGGAGCCGCCAGGCATGTGTCAACAACTGAACGGCACCATGATTGCCAAGAGTGGTCCCGTTATAGTCCCTTTACATACACGGGCAGAGTTTTGCTTCGCCAGCGTGGCAAGGGAAGGAGTTGGAAGATGGCCATTAGCCTCGGTATAAACCCAGACGATAGTAAGATAAGAATCCGTACGTCTGTAGCGATTTCTTCCGTTAGGCTCTACTGTCAACCACTCAATTCGTCTAGGTGTCGTGCCCACTGGTGTAACCTTTCACTCAATCGATGTCGTAATAGGTCCAAGATCTCCTATTTTCTTCTCGTCCCAGCGTCAACCGTAACAAGTGAGCAAGTTAACCTGTACAGTACCCGTCAGCCTCCCTTCAACACAAGCCTCCTTTCACCTCCCCCCCACTTCCTCCTACATCCGACGCTAGACGCGCTCACAGGTCCTACACTGTCTCCTACTGTCGTGCAGTCGCCTACTGTCAATCCCATCATTTCCCGTCGCGAACAAGGCCATTCATCGCACCATCTCCTTTCGTCTTGTGGCTCACGATCGGTATGGACGGTGAAAGGATCTGGCAGTATGCCAGTCTCCCGGAGGCGGAGGCGGCGAATACTGTGTCCTTAACATGTAAGTATTTAACCTACTTGTCGACGTCTTCTTCACTCATCTTTTCTTTCAGTCTTCCGGCCTTCGGACACGGCATTACCCAATCGCTCTGCTCCCTTGGCCTCTCCCGTGTTGACGACACTCTCTCGTCCAACCTTCGGCCGCGCGTCCACTAGTACAACCCTGTTCAACGCGGATACCGACTTCGTCTCCGCAGACTCCGTACAGAAGCCGTCTGTCAATAGCCGCGAGAGCGCCAACCTTGTGGATTGTTCTAGAGGCCCCCTTCTCAGCGGGTCCGTAGCTCCTGTTGACGACGGCAATGGCAGGCGTGCACTTATTGCCCCATCCGCACCTTTTCGACGACGTCACGGAAGGAAGAGGACCTCGAAGAATATGATGGCCCGGTGGATCCCCGATCCGTTGGAAAGGGTGAGTCGGATCCTGCCGCTCTGTCCATGCAACGTCTATTGACTGCATGGTGGCCGCTCGAACGAGCGCAGGGAATTCGTGTCAGCCGCCCTGTGACTGGGTTCGAGCGGTTTGCGTGCCTCCAAAGGCTCAGTGCGGCCGTCTGATTTCCCTCGGGTACGGATTCAGTACCATGCGCTGGTCGCATGTGGTTTCTGTCGGACAGTGTGCTATGCATGAGGCTCCTGCTTGTTATTTGTGCCTAGGGTTTGATACATATCTGGGCCAACAGGAACGGCGACCAGCACATGCGGTGAGGTCAGCATCCCGCAAACTGCTTGAGACTGGAAGGGAGGTCTCCAGGACGCCTCAGGCTGTCTCAATTCCCGGTAAGTATATAGCCCTCTTCCAGTCTGTCTTCGGTCCCTGCTTTTGTGTGAATGGAAGCCAAACACGGTCTTTTTCATGTGCTTGGTTAATGCCTGACATATTCACACCGAGCGACTCGGTGCGCGGTTATAATCAAGGAGAAAGCGGTGCCATCTATATTCAGTGAAACGCGACACTTGAGTGTCTGGAAGCACGAGTTTTGACTCCGAAGTCCCAGTCGATTGTAAAACCGTTTGTTGATTGCGTTTCCAACTAAGTATAGCCTGTAAGACGCCAAGCGGCGGCCACACCGTGTCACACGCCGTGCACGGTGCATCAACATCAACGTCAATGTCGACTGCGAAAATCGGTGCAAAATGCCTGCGTCTTGCCACGTCTCCATTCCCCTCCCTCTGCTCAAGCCGTATTAAAGCCTTTTCCTTCTTTTTTTTGTCTACGGTGCTCTTCCCCTAAGCTGTGGCAGCCTGCCATATCCCATCAGGTGATACCAGCCCTGTAAGTGTACCTTCACCAGGTTTGTCAACAATTCGTTCCACGAGCCGTTGATTAACTCCCTTATGACCAAGTAGGAAACCATGCGTTTACCTTCCCAGCCATCGCGACGCTGCGACTTGCCAATAGAGTTGGTCCTCGAGATACTCCAGGAAGCTCAGTATGATGACCTCGTACCGCGATACAAATGGATCAAGAACTATGCGCTAGTTTGTCGCGCATGGAGCTCGTATGCCCAACAACTCTTATTCGCATACGTCGCGCTTCTTAGGGGCGCAGAGCATTGCAAGTCGTTCTGGAAGATTATCGAACTCACGGATGCCAGAGATCCGGAACACGCTGCGTTCCTCAGGGGCTCTGTGCGCACCCTCGGGTCATCGACCATCAACACTTTTACGCGGACATCGTACGCTTGTGTCCCAATCTCCAGGAATTGCATCTCTCCCTCTACCACGGCTCCTTCCGTCCTGAGGTTTTGCAAAGTCTGGCTGAAGTGGGGGTCCGGCTCAAGGCTCTCCGGGTGAAGACATACCATTATCTGCCGCTGTTTCAGCTGCTTTCGCTCCTCCCAGGCCTGGAATACCTCGAGGTCGACTGCAACAGCGTCTT
>VJXU01006583.1:0-12378 GCA_008694245.1 Ganoderma sp. BRIUMSc | reverse complement strand
ATCGACGCCGCGCGCGGGGTGAAGAGGCCCGGGGTGTCGGACTGGCTGACGTGGTACCTGTATGCGCGGCGGATTGAGTTCACGCTGCTGCAGTTCTGGACGGCGGGTGGGAAGGACGTAGTGCTTCGTATTGCGCTGGAGAGGATGTTTGACCATAGGCAGCCGCTTTACGTGGGGATCGAGGTTATGGACCACGAGACGGACGGACGGGTAATCGCTGACAGGAAAAGGAGACTCACCATGCCGAGTACAACAATATCGCTCTCGTCGTCGTTCGACGAGCGAACATGCGACCAGCGGAACAGCTCACAGCTTTCTTTGTCCTCCCATAGGCGGCAGAGGAACCACGCCGCGTCGCAGCGGAAGTCGACCGGAGCACCATCGCTGCCGTCGAACGTGAACACAAGATCGTGGTCGGAGAACCTCTCGCGGTCTGCATAAGCCTGCTCGGTTTGCTCATCGTCCGAGTCGCCTACTGTAAACCACCGATCGGACATAGACTTGATGGTCGTTGCAGAGAAGGTGCTGTTCATGGATGCTGGAAACGACCCTACGTTTAGCTTTTGGGCACAATGGAGCGCTGGAGGAAAGAAGACGGTATGGACTGACCTGTGTCCAAGATAGCACGGACGCCGTTGTTGGGCATGTCGATGTGGATCGGCGTCCAGGTGGGCAAATCATCGCTAGGAGGCACGAGGAGCGTGACGGCGAGGAGCCGGACAGTCGAGAGGTCGAACCGGCCGGCCAAAAATGGGGTGGTACTCGTTGCCGTCATGGCGTAAGACACAAGGTGGAGAACGTAGGACTTGATCGTGAGCTTCTTCGCCGAGGCTCTCCTCTTCCCATGGCCGTTTATAGCTGAAAAATTGAACGTCAATTCTCAACATCGTAACGTATGGAAAATAAAACATGCCCGGCCGTCGCTGCCCACCTCGCGCTCTACCACTTCACCCTCAAAACTAAGCCGACCTCCGCCTTCGACCCCCGCCTCGCCCAGTCCCTCCCCGACAAGCTCGCGCTCTCCGCGGTGTCTGAGAACAGCGAGTGGGAGACTGGGGTCGTTTATGGCCGGGCCCAGAACCTCTCCGGAGCACTACACCTGTGGCTGGAGAGAGACGCCGCCGAGGGCGAGTCCGTCCTGAGACCGGATGGGCTGGCCGGCAGCGGAGAACGGACGCAACGCGTAGTGCGCAGATGGAGAGATTGAGGGACGGTGTTGACATCGACGGCGTTGCTGCCCCGTCGCCATTGCAGTAAGAAGAGGCAGAGAGCGGGTGGACGTCGACAGCAGAGGCAAGAGGCGAGTGTCGGACACCGTCGAGCAGCGGGAACGGGCGTCGGATGCGGGAGACGGCGGTGAACGACGACGGAAAACGAGAGGGAACAGTCACGTCCGAGCGGGCGAAAGGTGGAAAACGCGACGTGCGAGTCGACATTGGAAGCTGCAGCAAAGGTCGATGTGGGGAACTCTCACGCCGGGAGACGAACAGGGGGTCAGCTGACGGCAACTGCAATCACGTGAGATGTGTTGTTTATGCGTTCCTGCCACCTATAAATGTGGCTCACGAGTCACTGAGACGCCGCGTCGTTGCCCAGCTCCTTCAACAAGTGAGTACTTCCCTTACCTCCCTCGTCTGCGCGTATGGAGGCGTGGAACGCCGCATCATTCTGCCGCATCTCTCACTGCATGGAAACACGGGCCCGTGACTGCCCCTCCGACCGTGTGGAAGTGCTGCGTGAACTCACGTCGACGTATGCTGGCTGGTTACTTCCCCCTTGCCATTGTCAGACGGCGTATTCTCGAGTAGGTGTTCAGTTATCACTTCTCTCATTCCTTCCCCGCCCTCTCATCTCTTCTATGTAAGCCGTTGCACACCTCGGGCGGTCTGCGATACACAAACCACGATCTGAAGTGCTATCTGCTTCTATCACGACTGCTGCCGGCACTCCGCTGTCTCGTCTGGTCACTTATCCTCAGTCAACGACTTCTGCCGGCACTCCACTAACTCCTCTGGTCACTTATCCTCGGTCACCAAACTGCGGTGACACTTGTCCTCTCCCACATCCCCCGCCGCCTCCCGAGGCCTCGCATTTCGAACGCGTTCTCGTCTCCGGAGCCGGTCGAAACGAGGGTGGACGTATTCACCAGGTGCGCTCTCGTCACGTCGCTCGTTTTTCTGGCGTGTACCATGGGCTGCGGATGGCTGGGTCCTGGCACCGTCGTTGCCAGCACATCGGTACTCGGTATCGGTGAGTACTTCCGTTACGGTTCTGGTACGTCCATTTACGCCTCCTAATGCGCAGGTGCTGGTGTCGAGTCCATGACCTTCGGCTACGGTGGCGGCGCCATGCCCGACGGCTTCTCGGAGGCTGTCCTCTCGAACCAGGAATCCGAGGACTGCCTCATTCCGATGGGTATCACCTCCGACAACGTGGCCGCCGACTTCAACATCCCCCGCTCGGCCCAGGACGAGGCCAAGTCGTTCTAGAACACCGCCACGGCGCAAAAGGCGGGCAAGTTCAAGGACGAGATCGTGCCCCTCAAGGTGAGACCACGACGACGGCGCCTGGGATGGCGTCACCGCCCAGTTCGTCGCCATTCTCTGCGCGTCATCGTCGTCTTCCTTTCCTGTGCTCCGATGTTCTCCCCTTCTTCTGCCGCATCGTATTCATTCACCTCCACTCTCGCCTCGACATGCCGCAGAACTCTATCCACCGGCGCCCACTCGCGGCAAGTGGCTTCACAACAAACTCAACATGTTACAGCGGCCAATCCGGCACGACTCGAGCGCAAATCCGCGATTCCATATCAGCAGCCTGCGACCCCGTTTTCAGCTCTCCGAGTCCGGTATGTCCTTTATGCCGTGCATCTCATTTCCCCTCGCATCTCACCCAGTTCTCCCGGTCACTCCCCAAGTACGCATTCGACGACCTCTCCGAAATTTTCCTTCAAACGCGCGTACTGCCATCGCGGACGCGGCCAGATGCCGCTGTGCAGTGCCATTGACCCCCCGACCGCCTCCAAACCAGCACCACTGGCACTCGACAACCGCATATACACTGCTGGAGACGGCTGTACAAGCCGTTCGATACCCCATGCCTCATATAGACAGCAAGACAGGCTGTCAATCCCCGAACACTTCCACTCTCTCATCCCGTGTGCACGTGAGTTCCGTCCCAGTGGTCTTTCTCTCCTTCTCGGCCGGCAAACGGTGGGCTCACTCCCTTGTTCCCAAACCTCTTCTGCTGGGTCTACCAGGTTCAAGTTTTTGGAGGACAACCTCGGCAGAGTCGACACACTACGACAGTCCCTTTCAGCCACCAACCCCGTGGGAGTGGGCGCAGGAGAACATGCTCGCCCAGCATCTGAACGCCATCCCACGAATCCCCCCCAGTCCGTGAAGGTTGCGCCGTGGACTCGAGCTAACACACGGCAACATCACCCGCCATCCGCGGGATGGACGATGCCACCGGCCGGCAGGAGCTGCCATCGCACCGCGAGCTCTCGGTAATACGCGCCACACTCGCATCCAACACACTTTCATCGCGTTTGCGTGCTGGGGCCACTACTTCCAATGTCAGTACCTGTCCGTAGCCGAGCAAATACAGCATGGAGCTTACGTGTGGCATAGCGCATGAAACGAACGTGCACGGACACAGGGTGGGGATGGAAGACGCTGAGCATGGTCCCCACAGTCCCTCCCTTTAACCTCGCCCGCCTCGCCACCCGAACTCGCGGCGCCGCCCATGGGCTCGTTGCAAGGGTGGGCTCAGCTTCTTGCCGTACCTTAGCATTGCAGTGAATGACTTTGGGTGAGGCTTGCTCCCTCCCCTGTCCTTCCTCCACTTTCTGACCGTGCACATAGCAGGGGAACGATCACTCACTCCGACATTGCGACAACGTACCCCGAAATCGTCGAGGCGCCATCAAGCACAACGTCTCGTTCGGCACCTGTAAGCTTCCCCTACCGTCCCTGATGTCGCTCCCGTCGGGCAGCTCGGACTCGATGCTCTCGTCCTTCAGCGATGTGGGCTGCGACGCCGTCCCGTCGGCTCCCAGAACACGATTGACACCATCAGTATCCAGTATCCCACTCCCTCTCCCCAACAATATCATGGGCGTGACGACCCCCTTGCAGTTCCGGCGCCGGATGGTCTCGGACTGCATCAAGCACGCGCTGCTCGCGGAGAAGGACGTGTGCGCGAGCGCGGCGCTCTTGCACGAGGACTAGCTGCTCCGCGCAGCAGAGGACTGGTCGATGCGCGAGTTCATCGTCAAGCGCATTGAGAAGACGCAGCAGTCGTTCTGAGCGCACTCATTCCTCATCGTCTGGATGGCCGACCCGCGCCGCGCGGAGAGGGAGCAGTCCATCGACGATACAATGGTCATGACTGGTTGAGTAGACATGGAGTACATTACATGACACATCTGTCTGCATGATACAACGATGCATATGCTACTTACTCTTCAGCTGCTGCGTTATGAAACACCCTCCACTCCTGCCTCTTGACTCCCAACATGTCATTGAGGACAGTCTGCACACACTCTCGATCTACCCGCACTCCTTCCAATGCCATCGCAGCAGATGTGTGCCACTCCATACCGCTCCAAAATGTGATGTCTGCAGCGACTTCAAGAGTAGCCCTCGCTCCGGGCAGCCACTCTCTGATAGAAATTGCGATGAGGATGCTCCTCTTTATATGGAGAGTCAGCCATAACCAGAGAGTCATCGAAGATGAACACGTACATTGAGGCTCCTTCCATGAATTGCGTCCACCACAATATAGATGTTCGTCATGAGAGGATCGGCTGGCATGAAGATGCTTACTCCGTCGACGACAGGCACTCTGGGAGCCCCACGGGGCTCATTTCCTGTGCGTCTGGGAGCTGCGACCTCTCTATACAGGACCTCAACCCCGACATTCTCCTCATGCAACTTTTTCAGTGTCACCGTCATAAGGAGGTCGGCCTGGCATAAACCAGTCAAAAATCGGGAGCTGCGCGCACCTCGACAAAATTACACTACTCACCGGTTCTCCGTCATGCTCGTCCATGGGGAGTGGGACCACAAATGGTAGTTTAACGAGTTCCTTTTCGAGGATCATTTTAGACATATGAGAGCAGCGGTGTTGATGGTGAAGGGTGTGGACAAGGAGCAGTCAGCGGTACCCGTCAACGGCCAACCTAAAATCCTATTGCCGCATCTCAGATCCATCTGGGTAGATTCAACCGTCTTTGCCCCCCGGTGCGAAGCTCCAAGTCCACAATCCTCCATTAAATGCCTTTGCTACCACATGTCGACACTCAAAGTCGCTCGATGTTCTAAAAGCTACTTGTACACATTGGCGCATGCACCTCAGATCTTGTAAACACCACCTCTCTTCCTGAGCGACGTGATACACCTCCGAACCTCCACCGAGTACCCAACCCTGCTAATTCCTGGCCTCCAGGGTAGATGACGACCAAACACCCCCCATCTCCATACCACCGCTCTGCGTTTGGACATTCCCACCTGCTGCAGGCCTCGTTCGCATCTACCTGATTGTCGGGGCAACCGTGCGTGAACATCTTGAACCCCCGTTCCAGATACTTGTTCAGAGTCGTCGGATCCGTGCCTCTGCCAAGGCTGGGGTCGCAGATACGTAGAATGTGGTATGCTCCAACCTTTCTCAGAGTCTGAGCGGGGTAGGGGATGCACAGGCCGTCGGCACCGATGTAGCCCATCAACAAAGTCGTCCACTGGCAACCAAGTGGGACCATTGCGCTGTCCCTAGGACCTCCGATGCCACTTGCGATGACCTCCACCGAGATGTCTCCACGGATAAGAAACGTGACTTCACGTACACCTGAGAAGTAGTGCGTTGGATTATTGACGCAATAATCCATGTTGTCGATAGGTGTGCCATGTGGAGAGAAGGCGTTGATGACCGTGAACCCCTGCTGACTTTCAAGATGGCTGATGACGGTAGAGGCTGAGCGGAAGGGCACGAAGATGTTGCAGTTCTTGATTTTTTGTGCTTCCGATGTCGACGACACAAAGAAGTACAAAGCTGCTGACCCAGAAAGTATCGCCTTCGCTGTCCGCATCACCGTCATGAGACCTTCAGCGTCGTGAGCAAAGCTATGATGCATTTAGCTTTGGTAGTCTGCATTCCTCATTGACAACCGCATGCTGCTCACCGAGATAGCAGCTCCTTTGTGCGCTCCTTCAAAGCACTGTCCGCCGCTTCCCTGAACACTCTTGAAACTAGTTGGCAGTTCAACAGCAGGAACTTCGTGTCGACGTGCCTCAGCACATGTGCAATCTGCTCCCGAGTCAACGGCCCTCGCAACCTGAAAACGCTGGTCCAAATTCCAACTGTCAGTGCTCTGTCACCTCAAGCACCCTCATACTCACATGGGCTCTTTGCGGACACACATGGCAAGCTCACTTGCAGGGGATGGTGACGAAGCAAAAGACCAATTTGCCAACTAAACTATCTGACTGTATGCAGGTTTACAGCTTCGCCAACACGTCGTCTGCATCACGTTCTCCCTCACTTTTCACAAACACGTGAACATGGGTAGCCCCTCGGCTTTGCCTTTCATACACCAGCAGCCTCGGCCCACGGCTCATGCCCTGCTCCTTGTTAATCGCAACGCTGTCAACCGGTCCTGTCTGAAGGGGACAGAACTTAGTACATGTCTGCGAGGGCGGTGAGTCGAACAGCTCACTGGATATGTAATCATGAGCCTAGGATTGGACTGCTGCATTTTCGTTGGCTCTGTGTATTAGAAATCTAAGGAGTCAGTTAGTCAAAGTTTTCATTGGTCGAGATTTTATCACCACCTCTCACCGTTTGCTGCGAACCAGTGTCTTTGAGTCTGGATGGAGGGATAAGAATAAGGTGGTGATCACGCCAAGTCTTTTTGTGCTTTTGTACTCTCCGGACCAATTTTAACCTGTCCGGCCTCTGCAAGCACATGCAAGTCTCTGAAATTTTAACTCAGTCTCATTCGCTGCCCTACATCGTTACCAATACACAAATTGTGCATAGCAGTCCAGACTTCGTTCTGTCACACTTCGACCTCCACACAGCCTGCTTTTAGGCTTCCTCGATCGGTGACTAGCTGGGCAGCTCAAAAAAGAACGGGAACATCGTGGCTCCTCATGCTCCGCCCACCGGGATGTAAATAGACCTATTTCAATTCCCTGCATTTCGTATTTTGAGAGAGTCCAGACCTCCTGCATTGCCAAGAGCCTCGTCAGCATACAGGTCTCCAATCAGAGCTTGGTGCTCAAATAGAAGTGCGGGGTGTGGAGTGACGAAGTGGATAGGGTTGAAGTACACAGCTTTGTGAGAAGCCCATTGGAGCACGATGGGGAGCAGTGGGTGTTCGGAAATGGATCAAAAGATGCGCAAAACACCTCAGCCTGTATGGAGTGTTGTAGTTGTATCCCAGCCACGCCTCGTGATCTTGGCAGTTTGCATGCTATTCATTGACGGACGCTGCTCCCAGCTGTTTTTGGACGTCATGGATAAACCTCCCGTAGTTTGGCTGTGGAAGCGCTATGTCGAGGTCTCCAAATTTGCTCTTGGGGGTGTATGGGTGGCAAAATCCTTGCAGTGAGATGCACCTGAACAGCGCAGTGTTCCATTAAGTGAAGATAGGTGTGAGGAGATTGTGGTCACTCCTGCGCAGCAGTTCGACAACTTTGCCATCTCTGTGTAAAACAGACACTTCTGACAACCCATGAGGAAGTGTGTCTGTCATAGACAGCTCGTCCTTTTGAATGAATCCCTGGTGATCGACAAGCACTTTGCGCACGTATGGAAACACCTGCCCAGGAGTTGCTATTGGACAGAGCGGCTGAACCGTAGTATGCATGGGTTGTGCTGCTCGCACAGGGAAACCGGAGGAGAGCATCTGACAGTAGCTTCACAACCTCAATGCAGAGGTCACCGACGACGTGCAGTGTGAACGAACAATGTGGA
The DNA here is from genome assembly GCA_008694245.1 of Ganoderma sp. BRIUMSc. Classification (NCBI taxonomy): domain Eukaryota; kingdom Fungi; phylum Basidiomycota; class Agaricomycetes; order Polyporales; family Polyporaceae; genus Ganoderma; species Ganoderma sp. BRIUMSc. The sequence goes on along the minus strand of VJXU01006583.1, from coordinate 4,401 downwards.
TAGGCCCTTCGTTGCATGAAGATGTCGACAATGTAGCTGCGATGCCGTCCTCTGCTTGCACAGGCGTCTACTAAATGAGCATTGCATCATACCCACTACCTACGTCATGCCAACCTTGCCCTGCCCAGGGACTCCCACCACCTCTTCGTCTCTTCATTCAGCCTTTCCAACCTCTTGTCCTCGTCCAGCAAAGCCTGTTCGTGTTTCTGGAGCAGCAGCTCTGGCTCGAAGTCTCGAAGTATCCGGATAGTGTCGCGCCCGTGGCTGCGAGACAGTGCTACATAGAGGTGAAACAAGTCGAATTGTCCTGGAGGGGGTGGCTTCTTGATGTCGACAATGACTACAGGAATCGTCTGGCCTTGCGACCGATAGTCTGTGAAGCTGTAGGCGGCGGTGATGGGGAACTGCTTTCGATGAACGGTGAGATGAGCTGGTCCTTTACATTTATTTGGGTTCTCAATGCTCATCGACAGCATGGAGGGTTCGACGGGAACCACCCCTGGGTCCAAGCCAGGCAGTGTTGAAGCCTTGGTACGGTCGAGCTTGATGAGAATGAAAAGGGGCAAGAACTTGAGCCGAACGATAGGACCCTCTGGCAACTCCGGTTCCTCGGGGTGGAGGACAATGTCAACAACCTCTCCTCGTGCTCCGTTGGCGATGTCAAGGTCGGTGTTCAGATTGCTTGTAACCATGACCTTCATTCCTCGTGCGACCTCAATCTCCTCTGGAAGGTCCTTCTTCCTTCTCTGACCTTCCGTCCTCATCTTGCCAACCAGCGCAAACTTCTGTTTCGTTGTGAGCCGCTTTCCTTTGATTCGGTCCTCTGCTGTGATGACAAAGATCTTTTCCTTCTTCTCTTTGCAGAATCTTCGAAGCGCAGCCTTGTTCCACTCCTTCCGGACTGCGTGCCTGGGTGTGACAAAGTGCCCATTCGTCCACTTCTGAGCAGACATCTCTTCCCGGTCCGTGCTCGACAGCACAAGGCCACGCAACATCTCCACCTAGTGTAGGGTGAGTAAACCTCTGAAATCAAAGCAAATATGGGCTGAATACCGCACCTGTTCCTCGGTAACCTCCCCCATGCGCAGACTCTTCAAGAACTGACTCCACTCCTTGTCTGTTACCCTCATCTGCTCATCCAAGATGACGACCTTGTCGAACGTCTCATACAGCCGACGTCCCACTGCTTGCTCCACCGTATCTCTTGCTGGATCTACAGGCCGGTACAGCGCTTCTCGTGGGGAGCATGCAACGGGAGGAAACTGATGGAGGTCGCCACAGAGGATGACGCTGATGCCTCCAAACGGTGCATCTGCATCTAAGCCAGACCCCTCCATCGCGACTCCAACGTTCCGAGAGATTATGCAGAACAGCTTTTTAGCCAGCATCGAGTATTCGTCCAGGACAAGGTATCGCTTTCGCCGCCACATCGCTTGCAAGGTGCGTTTCGCCTCATCGGAGAGCTTCGAGTCACGGCCGACCTTTATATGTGCGATGACATGTGTAGTCTTTCCATCGATCAGTGATGCCGCAATGCCCGTATATGCGGCCTTCACCAGAAGAAATGCTGACCCGCTGCGGTTGAAGCGTTCAGTCACCGTCTGGATGACTCGAGATTTGCCAGTTCCACCCTCCCCGAAGATAATCATCCGCAGAGGCGGTACGTCATCTCCTGCTAACGTACGCTCCAGGTGCCAGCTGATGATGTCGTATGCTCGAAATTGTGCACTTCGTAGTTGATCCACAGCGACCGGTTCCAATGCTCGCTCGGCCATGGGACCTCCGTCTCTGTCGTATCTAGCCACCAATCCTCGCTTTTAGCTAGCCAGTCCCTTTTTCCAAGGTTCACAAAGTCTTACCTCACGGATGGTGCATTTGTTGGCTGCCCGTCTGTCAGCACTGACACTGATCCTTGCTCCTGCTCTTGTTGATCGCGCTCACTGGCCAGTCGTGAATCTTCAGCTTCCAAGTTTTCGCGAACCTCAGCCTCCATTTGGTTCTTCCACTCATCGAGCTTCTGTCTGTCATCGTTTCCCCCCAGCTTCAATGGAACCGCGCCAGAGGTGTCCCAATCTACCAGAGTCGTATCTGGAAAGTATCCCGCAAACCGAGCAGCTGTGATAGCTGCAACAGCATTCTGACGCTCCGCCACGCTCGTCTGCGCCATCTTCAGTGCTTGCAGCCCGGCCTCCGTGTAGTACGTCTCATCATCTTCTTTGTCTTCATCGTCTTCTTCCCGTGAATGTTCCCAATCCCCATCCACGTCCATCCTGTCTTCATCATCTTCATCAACCATCCGCTGATTCTCTGGATCTCTAGGCCTATTCTCTCTTCCACGCTCAGCCTCGGCCGCAGATGAGCATTCATAGAAGTACTGTGCTCCCAACACCACCATCTGTTCACCAGAGGAAGCTCCCTGCAGAAACGCTTGAAAAGAGCTTGACCAAGAACTGCCCGCCGCCTTCAGGTCGGAAGACAAGTCTCTCCATGGCTTTAGCAGCATAAGCATGGCAGCACAGTAAGTCTCGTACGAGTCCTCATCATCGCTTCTGGGCAACCAAGACCCAATAATGTTGACCAGTGTGTTGTGATGAGGAGAGCGAACTACTCGGTGTCTCGACTGAGCATTTGGGTGTTCTTCCTTGTATGGTGCGTGAACATGTCTTGGACGTCCTCTTCTTCTCTCATCACCATCTCCGCCGTATGCTGACGATGCTCCAACGTTTGCTGTGGGCATGCGCATCTCGTATGTGTCACGCACGAAGGCAAACAAGCTATAATCATCCAGTTCTTGGCCGCGGAGCATGTAGTCCATCACTTGACACTTCGTCACAAGCAAGCCATTAGATCCGACCTCCAGAGTGACCGTGTCATTTCCTTCCTACAAGTGTGTTCGGTCAGCCATTCTCTTAACTCCTTCTAACAGTCCGAAGCTAATCCCCACCTCTGCATGACTGGCCTCCTCGTTCGCTGCGGCTTCTTCATCATCCATCACCCGTGTTCTTGCATGTCCGCCATCCGTGTCTCCTCCCTCTTCTTCAACATTGTCGTGTCTTGTTCGTGCTCTGATACAACACAACGCACATAAAGTAAGCATCAGATTCACTCTATCCACCTGCCCTGGCACCAGCTACTCACCGTGATGCTCTGCGCAGCTCGGGAAATTCCTGACACAGTCGGCCCATGAATGACGTCCAATACAAAGGCACATAACAATGCGACGTCTTGACGTCTCCCCATCCCATCAGGTACGATATGACCATCGGCGCTGCCAGCTCTTGCTCCCGATTTACGGCATTCACCACCCAGAACAAGAGCAGTCTCTGCTGCTCACGAAGGTTGTTGATGTACTCTGGATTAGGGTGCGCCTCGTGGTATGCAAACGCATCTGCCATGACAGCTGAGAGGTTGTAGTTCTTTCCCTGCTTCTTGCTGGTGTACGTCGAGACATAGAACGTGATGTTCTTGGTGTCTTCCCCATTGGTGAGCAACTTTCCATCGTTGTTGCACCTTGCATTGACGAGCACAGATGGCACCCAGCCATTCATATAGCCATAAAGACGTTTCTGACCCCAGCGGCCGTTCTCCTCCACGTAGTCTTCGTCTGCCGTCTCAAAAGGTGCCCGACGCTTGCAGAAACGGACACCCTTCTTGTCGTAACGCAGACACTGGCGCTCTTTGCAAGTGTGGACCTGCTGAGCACGAGCAAGACGAAGCTCCATGTCTTCCATCTCACTCCGATAAGTGGGAGAGTCGGGATTGGGTGGACGACTGAAGGGTATCTCTTTCTCCTTGGGAATCGCACGGACGGTCTGTGCTGACTCCAACCCGGGAAGGTAGGCTCGAAGATTTGCACGAATAAACGCAACGACTCGCGCACGAAAACTCTCCGTCTTCAACATCTCCCGCAGCTGACTTGGTGTTGGCATGTTGACAAGCCAAAGAAGCATGTGTAGGTGAAGAGTACCCCGACCTTGCGACTCTACAGTTCCCACATACGCTGATACACCTCCAAAAACTCCTCTCTTCGACTTGACAGAGAAGGGTGTCACCTGGACCTGGAACAGAGTCGATAGGATGGCGTCGATCAGGAAGTGAAAAAACTTCGCAGCTGCAAAAGGATCGCGCGCGATGGACCGTACTCGCTCGTCTGCGTCTGGTCGGTCTGTAGCCACAAACCTGTCGAGGTCGATTTCCGCCCCAGCAAAAACCTGTGCAATAGGGTCGTGGTTGTCGCTGGGGTTGATGGTGATCCAAAGCGAAGGCGGCACAAGCTGTGGTAAGGATAATGTATTATTTACCGGAGATAGCCTGGCACTGCAATGCAATATAAACCGACTATGCTCGTAATGTAATACGAAGCCCCGGGATAATGCCCGGAGTTCCCTAATATAGTAGGCA
>VJXU01006573.1:0-10461 GCA_008694245.1 Ganoderma sp. BRIUMSc | reverse complement strand
TACTGGGTAAGAAGATATATTCACATTAGCGTAGTTACAAGTCTCGTACGTACAAGGCCCGGCATGCGTCCGTGCACCGTGCACCGTGCTCGGCACGATCTCCCGTCGGGTCCGACTGTCCTCCGCGAGTGCGGACAGAGGAGGAGCTCGCTGGCGAGTCCAGCCGAGTCAGTGCGGGCTGTCCTGCTGAGATCTTGAGAGCTCGCCATGTGCGCTGCCGCCGTGCTCCCCCCATCCGAGAACCATGTCTTCTTGCGGCCGGTGTCTTGATTCCAGCTAAATGCGGACCGCAACGGCCACAGCGGTCGCCCGTCGCGAACTTGACATCCGTGCTTCCCCCGCCCATGTCCGTGCTTGCAGCCGTCGCAGCCGACGGTGTCATCCGGCTGTGATGTGCCGTCGTCCGTTCGAACGACGTCTCAGCAGCGAGCACCCGACTCTGCGGCGTTCGCCCGCCCGGCGAGAACCACTGTACCTGGGTCTGCAACGCACCAAGCTTCGCGTCGCGTGTCCTCGTGAGATTTCTCAGAGATTCGAAGCTCGCTGTGTTTTGCTGATCAGTCGCGCGCCTGTAACGAGCCTTGGAAATCAACTCGCCGAGTCCCCGGATGCAGATCGAGATGAAGTTCGCCTGGGTCTCGTTGGCGAATCCCCATGAGCCTCGAGCGAACTGCCAAGTGAAATCGTCTTGGATATCCCGGCCGCTGGACTAGTGAGCGTGGCGTCCTCGTTGCTAGACGCGTACCTGGGCAGCATGCGCCTCGAGACGTCATCTGCAGCACTCCGTCAGATGAACGCTTGAGGACATGGAGCCCGATGCAAAGCTGGCGACATACCTAATGAGACTCCAACCATTTACAGGGGATGTTCTTGCCCTGTGCGCTGCCTGGCGAGGGTCGCTCATCGCCGTCTTGAATGGGCATTCCAGCTGGCAGCTGTTGCGTTCGCCGGCTGCATCGATCCGAGCCGGCTCTGTACGTTGGCGGCGATGCGTCGAGTTGCTGAGATCGCCGTCGGTCGTCGCTTCCGTCGGGATGTCCTCTGCGCTGGCAGGTCGCCGGCCAGGGCACCTCGACTACTCGTCTCTCGCACTGCCCGGCGCGTCGGTTGCGCACACGCGCTGCCACATGCCATGCTTTCCATAGTTCCTACATCGTGGAGAATGATTTGTTAGTTGTGCGGCGCCGAGCTCCCGAGTCTCGGCAGGGGGACATCCCGGACGTACTGCCAAGAATGAGAACGACGCCTCTTGACGGCGATGGCCGTTGCACAGTGCGACGTCCTCCACAGACAACGCGGCTGGCAAATTCGGATGGCGGCGTCAAGCCGCACTTGATGAACTTGTCGGGGTGCTCGACGGAGCGCCGGCGGTCTGCAGCACTGAGCGTCGGGCTCGCACACGAGCAGTCTCTTGCATGTCGAGGTCGGTCCCATGATATACGGGGCCGCAGACGCCATCCAGGACCGTCTGTGCGGTGGTGTCTTGACGATTCCGCGTTCGAACCCCCATGCGCGCCGTGCCTACCCAGAGCAAATCTCCGAGTCCTCTCATTCTTCTGCCCTGCGCAGCGTAAACGTGGCCTCGGGCACTCTCCCTATCTGTCTAGAACGTGTGTAAGCGGTTGCGGCCAGCCGTTGTGGCCAGAATGCACCTTGCGTCTCCACACCCCCACTTCGACCCGACCATATGCGGATTTTGAGAACTCCTTCCCGGCGGTTGGAAACCGTCCGCGCGTGCTCTTTGTGACCCGCACATGCCAGGAAAAATGCCCGCCGTGCCCTTCGAGACGATCGACGTGCGCCATCGCGCGTCCTGTGCCGGCCGAAATGGAATTGTAATGAAATTCGCATTTTCGGCCGGTTTTTGAAAGTCATCAGGGCGGCGCGAAACTAGTCGCGTTCGATGTGGAGACGTTCAGCGAGCTGGAAAAACACATTTAGCACGCGATATATGGCGTGGCCGGCGAACGAGGTACTATTTTCCGGAGACTGCTTACCTCGCCCACTGGCGCTCCCCACCTCGTGTCCCCACCACGACGGCGACTATTCGCAGCTTGCTGGCCATCGTCAGCGACCCGCGTGACCTCGCTTGAAGTGTCGTCGATCGCTGCGAGGCGATCCCGGGCGGGATGCAGCGGGGATGCGGGGCACGGTGGAGGCTGTATGCCGCGCACCATGGAATCGACGTTTTGCGTCGATTTTCAAACCTCCCACGAGCGGTGCGAGACCGTGCCCGTTCATCTCCTGGGTGTTCATGTGTCCTTCAGCGGCATTTGCGCCGGCGGCGATGCGCCGTGCAGTCGAGATATGGCACATTTTGCTGGTGGGGAGCGGGTCTTTGATGTGCCGCGCCGCGACAGCCTGCTGGCCGCCTTCTAAAACCATATCCCTCTATGCAGCGCGATGCGAGTGTGGGCGGGCGTGCGTTTTTGCGCCTCCGCGTCGGGCTGCGTGTCCGCCGTTGCGGATCTTGGCATGCTCGGGGTGCCGTTCCACGTCGATGCACTGCCAGTCGAGCCGGGCGTGGCTGTAATGACCCGTCAGCACATGAAGAGCACTCGAGGTAAGTGCGAACGTACCTTGAGTGCCCGAAGGTGATGGCGCATGTGCCCGCCGCTTCTCGCTGAGGTCCGTGACAGTTTTGCTCATGGGCTGCTGTCGGGCTCGCATCAGGATCTAGCAGTGGGACCCGGGTCTGTCAGCTGCATAACCAACGGGATAGCACGAGAATCCGATGCGTTTCTGCCCGGACACGTACCTGTGCATGGTGAGCGCATGCACCATTGGCTCTCCACGGCCGCTCTCCGCCAGCCCGGCATGTTTGCAGGTCCAGAGGTCTTGGCAGGCGCCGATGGTGCGGCTTTGGCGTCCTGCAAAGCCCGCTTGTGCATGTGGCGGCCGGCGAAGAGGCTACTAAGCAGCCGAGTTCCGAAGCGCGACGAGAGGGCCATCGCTCGCCGTCCACATGCAACCTGCGCACCGGACGGTGGCGGGCAGGCTGCGGCGATGAGCAGCGCCGAGTCGGAGATGGGGGGCGCAGCGAGTCGGAAAGAGGGACGGGGTGTTTGTCAGCGGCGCAAGCGCAACGACCACCGGGGCGAGCTCGAGCTAAGAGCGCAGGCAAGGAGGGGCCCCTCCATTCTGGGAGGCCGCTGGGGTGGTACGGTTTGAGGCGGGACGGCGCAGGGCACAGAATGTGCTGGATTGCGAACTTGTGTGCGATTCGGACGAGGGAGGACAGGATGTCGTCGGCTTTCCGCCCCAGGGCCAGATTTGCGCACCCGTCGCTCGATTGCCATCTTGTATGCGTGCTCGCCTGCACGGTGGTGCCGATTCACTGCACATGCGGATGCGGTCGCCAAGTGGCTGTGATGGGCGAAGACAGACGGGCCACGGCCAGCGCCCGTCACCGAGGACTCGCGGGATGTGACCGTTCGCGTCTTCCCCGGGCCCCTTCCAGTGCAAGAGGGGGTGTCACACATGGAGTCTAGGCGCTTGCCGAGCTCTCGCCGCGCAAGTCGGAATCAACTCGACGGAAACTTCGCGCGGGAGGATCTTTCCCGTGGCTCCTAACCAGGTCTGGTTCGTGCAAGTTATTCTCGTGCCCAAATAGGGCTGACGAAAACATGCTCTGCGTGATTCCCCGAGTTCGGCGGCGCGTGATTATGCGTTCTATGTAACATAATCGTCGAGATCTCGCCGAAATCGCCTCCTCCTCGGAGTCCTTCTCTGCTCGTGCTTTGATCCTCTTCGGTCTCCTCCTCTTTATCCTCCTGCCGCTGATCAACTGTGAACATCTCCCATTCCTCCTCCAATCATGCTATCGTCATTGTCCCAGATGGACTGAACCCACGGATTGGAAGAGATGGAAAAGGCACCGAGGGGAGGGGGCCTACAGAGGGCGGCGGCGAAGGCACACAAATCGCTCTGGTAAGCAAGTGGTCCTGATTATCGAGCCCCCGGACGTACTGTGGGTAGGCCCTGATGCTATTCTAAGCAGATTCTGGGACATATGTGTTATAAAGGCTCCCGCCGCGGCGCTCTGGTCCGCCCACACTCTATCTGACCTACCGCTCTCGACCTAACAAGGAGCACCAGCGATGTCGACCCACACGAATATGCCGTATGGTATGTGGACCCCCTACTTTCGCTCCATGCTGGGTTCGTGCTGACATTGCTTTCAGTCCGCCTTGGGAACTCGGGCCTCAAGGTCTCCAAGATCATTCTCGGATGCATGTCCTACGGAGACCCGCGCTGGCAAGAGTGGGTCCTCCCTTGTCTCCCGAGGCAGACGATAAATGACCTTATTGCGTGGAGGGAGGACGGTCATATAACGTCTGCTTTCAAACGCGCCCCTCTTACCGTAGGGTCCCCAAATCACCGCAGTCGACGATGCCGAAAGATCCGGTTGCCCATATAAGTACGGTTGGCGAGACGTACATGGATGAAATCAAAAAATGATGCTGAGCATCTCGGCGTCGGCACCGGTATTTCCGACTCCCCCGGCCCGTTCGGACCCGCTCGGGCAGCCCGCCGAAGCCGCCTCCCCCTCCTCCTTCACGTAGATGGTCAATGTTGATCGTCGCTCCCTTGATTCTTGTTACCTACTGTATGCAAAATGAGTGCCGCCGGTTTATCTTCCCCAACTAGAGGAGCGCCGCGTGCGCATGGCAGACACCTTGGGCACGGGAGAAACGGGTCGGGCCGAGATGGCGCCGGTCAACGGGCGCTTTGAAGAGCAGCTGCCGCAGCAGGCAGGGTAATAGACAGCCGTTCCGTGGGCAATCGGACGCTGACATAATTCTTCTCATAACCGGGCTCGGCTTTCGATGGCTCCGGTATCCCGGTCAGGCTGGCTCGCAGGGAATGGCCGACATTTTCAGTCTCCGAATATACTCCCCTGGCGACGATCGGGTCCAAATCGGGCCTGATGAGAAGCCAAATAGAGGCAAATATACCCCTCCAAAAAAGGCAACCATATGCTACTTCCCTAATCTTACTGCTATAGATCTGAGATACCATGGTAAGTGCCCAGTAACCCCTCATTTGCATCGTTTGTTCAAGACACAACAGATTCGGCGGAGCTGGAATACTTGTATTTGGCTTCTGACAGCCCGCGAGAACGGGCTCTTCGCTCTCTCTCTCTCTCCCCACCATCATCTCGCCCCCCACCTTGCGCTCAGCCCCTCATAACCGCCATGTCCACCACCTCCACCACCACCACCACCACCAACAGCGTCAACATCAACATCACCGGGGTCGCAGTGATCCTCCTCTTCGTCTTTGGAGGCGGGGGTGCTGCGGTCGCTATCCGGCGCCGCCTCCGACGCGCCACCGAGGCCGATCCTGAGGCGATCGCGATGGAGGTGGTCGACGCCCTCGTGGACGGCGACACAGTCGACGCTCTCATGAACGGCGACACGGTCGACGCCCCCGATGTCGCGGATGCTTCCGATTGAGGCTACGTCGATTACGGTGCGTTTTTTCTTGTTTTCTTGGCTGCGACGGGACTCATGCAAGGTCGTCGTCAGTCTCTCGTCTCACAGCCGGTTCACAGGTGCGTTTCCCCCCCTCCCCCGCGGCTGTCAAAGCTTACCTCTGCCTCGTCCGTTGTTGCTCTCGTCACCCATAAAGGACGACCCCCATTACATCCGGAGCACGTATGTTGTCCTTGATATTGGTGTAGCTTTGACACTGACGTTTTCTTTTCGCAGACATGTTGACGAGATTCACGTAGTTCCTAGAATTCCTTCTTCTTTGTACTTGTCAAATCCTTCGTTCCTCCTTTCCCCAACGTATCATTTTCATCTGTACTAGCCCTGCCATACCTTTCGCCCACGTGTCTCTTTGAGGGCAATGACCTTCATTGTGACGCACCTTCATATCGTACCGCACCTGAAACTTTGACTCCACCGTAACATATATGGTTGTTTTCTGGATGGGACTGTGCTGGACTCGGAGTCCGGAATATGCTCCTGTTTCCTATCCTACCTCCTCCATACACCACTATCATACACAGTGGTATAACACCTGTACGCTATATCACGAATAATATATTTTTTCTGCTAGGGACTGCACTGGATGTTCAATGTAGACCATCGCACCTCAAGGGAATACGCTTCCGAATGATGACGGGGTTTTGAAATGACGTCATTCAGACGAAGTGGCTGTACTATTACGTACATTTGTCAATGGAAGACAAGTGCTTCTGAGGGCCCGGACTTTGATGAGGCCCACGAGTGTGGGAACCTCACTAGCACACCAGCGTTCGACTCGCATGACTGATTGGTTCTTCTCCTCCTTTCCTCCTCCTCCCAGCGTTCGCAGAGCGATGTCATATTATCCTCCGTACATAGCTCACCCGGCGTACTCCTCCTGCTCTTCTTATCGTCCCCGCTCTCAAACCTTCCAGCCATCGTCTACCCGCACCAGCTATTCCCGTCTCAACAGTCCAAACCCGTGGAATGATCCATCTACGCGTCCTCCCAGGAGTAGCCAGCGAATGCTGCGTAATCAAGGCCAACATGCTCTGTTCATATTCTAACGTGACGCGTTCATCTCGCCTTAGTCTAACACATCGTAGGACGTCCAGAGCGGCTCGCGTTCCATGGCCTTTCTTCCCAGCATGTACCGATACTGGCAGTCGCGTTTTGCTTCCTTATCTTGGCAACTGCACGTAAGCACCTTTCCTTTTTTCACTGCCTTCGACTACCTTGTTCTCGCTGAATCTGGCTTGAAAGTCTTGCGTTTCTCTACCCTCATTATACTATCCCCTCCTTCGGTCAGAGAAGTCCCCCTCCTTCTCGACACGTTTGGTGTCCTTAACATTATTTTCATTTATCCTGCCCAACACCTTCGACACCCCGCCCGCCATGTCTGCAGACCTCTATTGTCACTCCATATAACCCTCTCGCTCCTCTTATCCCACCCGCTCCGGCAAGCAGTACTCGCTCTCACACATTTCCGCCACAGTCTACTCGCCTCAGCCCCCTCCCTCCCAGCAGCCCACCCCCCAGGACCAGTCCACTGATACGTCCTCGCTCTCTCTCCCCGCGATTCCCAGTTCCCCAGGAGGTTCTCCAAAATCCGATGGCGCGCCCTAGCAGCAGCCTGCGAAACCGCAAGTCACCGTCCTCACAGGGCTCTACGTGTACGTCAATTCGACGCGTACACATCGCCCCTCTTTTTCAAACTAACGGCGCGTTCGCTCTCTTCGAACATCCATAAAATCACCAAATGATCCGCTGGCATCCCGCGGGAGAGAACATCTGTCTTAAGCAGCTCGCGCTGTATGTTCTTCTCAGCGTTTACCGTCAGTCGCCCTTTGCTTCCTTCTCTCGTCAACTGAACGTAAGCACCAGCTTCCTGCTGCTCTCCGCGGCACTCGGCCCCCCATCGTGGGTCCCCGCGACTGTGACACTTTGTCCTCGCGTGCCTTAGATCTGTGGCTTCATGCGCAAAGTCAACCTCCGCAACGTGGACCCGGCGATGGAGGACGACGCAAGCACTTGGTGTAAGTGTCTTGGCCGCCGTATTCCCACTGTCGACTTTCATCTGACGGCTCTTCGCTAGCACACCCTACCCTCAACCGCTACTCGTCGCCGAGGTCGTCGCGAACTTGAAGGGACGTGTTCCCCCGAGTCTCCCCAAGCAGCGCAAGAACAACCCCGAGGTTCCTCAGATACCAGCACCGCGTTCTGCGATTGGTACGGGTCCCGTCCCCTTCTCTACGGCTGCCGGTGATTTATCACCCTACAGAGGTCGCCGCACGCGTGATTTCTCTGCGCCCGGATCCTTCGCGCCTCTCCGTCAGCCTGGTGCTGTTGGGTGGGTGCTAGGTACCCCCGTTCTACCGTGCCACCCCCTCTCGTGCGACGAGTGGATATACGGCCACTCCTCGTATACCCTTCACACTCCCATTGATGATACCCAGTCTTCAGCCTTCACAGTTGTATGAGGTATGCTTTGTTCGTACCTGACGCTGTGATGTTGAGTCTAATCAGCAAAGTCACTAGTAGCTTTTCTTCGAACGCGCACTCTACTGGTTCGTTATCCATCCTCCTCAATCCTATCGCGAGCGGCACGAGTATTGCCAACGGCTACTCAGGCCATTCGCGTCCTCAGCCTGCCACCATCAATACCTGCAAATCGTCCTCATACGCACGGCTCAGCCGGGGCGACCACAGAGTGGTTCCCGTGTAACCCCACAGCCGCCCGAATTCTGGCTACTCTGCGTCGTTGACGTCAGCTTTGCCAACGCCCTACGGGGACCAAAGCGAGGCTCGCTTCTCGAACGATTACTCGTGACCGGGATCTGGCCACCTCTGAGTTCCTCCGAGTCCTCTTCACAGCCAACTTCGTCAAAGTCGTATGTCAACGATGGCTCCCTCAGCATCCGCCGAGGGCGTGGGCACAGCCAGGCCATATCGCCGTACCCATCACCATAGTTCAAGCACCCTTCCCAACATCCATCGACGTCTCCACACCTTGCGGGAGACCAAACATCGGGCAGTGGTACGATCCTTCGTGTCCGGAGCACGATTCAGCTCCTGTCAGTCGATAATTACAGGCATAGGGCATTCAACGTGCTAGGACATTGGAGGCTGGGATCTTGAGACCTGGAAAAGAGAGTCGAGTAGGACTGTCGCCGGCGCGGCGATGGCTAATATTGTGTTTTGTGGAGTTCGGTGTTTGGATGGTGTAGCTGGGCTATCAGTGCCGCAGTGTGGAATTGGACTCTGGGTCTGAGGGGGATGCTTTCGGATAGCGGTAACTTACTTGAGCCCCTCATCAGCGTCTACTTCTTTCGCCTCGTTGTGTTGTTTCGCCTCACGGCTACTTAGAACTGGTATGTGCACGGCGTCTATGGCTATATCTCGGATTGGTTCGGCTTGTTGCTTGTCATCTTCTGTTGTGCGTTCGTACGGACTGCTACCCAATGAGTCCACTACTGTGACTTATCCTGTAATACCGATATCCCCGATCCGTGCACAGGAAGACATGTGTGTCAATCACATAATGGCTCCTTGCGGCACCTATTGCAGTCAACATGAGTAGCCCGGGGAGACGGCTGTAGTGTATGGTGATGTGAGAGCAAGTCAATGCAGGCGGTACCGAGATGGGCAACCACAGGCAGAGTCGAGATGAATCCTTCGGCGGTGCTGGCAGTGGGAGTGCCGAGCGGTACCGAAGGGTGAGTGGGCAGAATAACTTGAAGGCCGAAGGCCGAACAAGGAAAGGGCATGTGAGCGCTGGTGTTGGTCGCACGTAATAACACCATCAGCCGTGGACATATAATAGATGCATTCGATAGCACAATTGCTTCCCACCATCACCATTCCTCCTTGAACACCTTTGTTCCCTTGGATAGATAGCATCCGATATGACGCAAGGTAAACACCCTCCTAAATTAGATTCATGACGAATCTGACCTGAACATAGAGCTAGCTATCGAGCGTAAACGCAAACTAGACAGCCTTGCGTCCGACACCGACTCTGACGGAGGTGCAGGAGCAGAGAAAGGTTAGACTCTGCGTTATCAATTTTGGCTGACTTACGCAACGTAGAATCCATCCCCGCAGATAGCGCCGAACAACCCTCTACGAAGAAGGCTTGCGGAGAAGCGATCGACACACGCGTTGTCCTCCCCGGACAGACGTATAGCAATTGTCTGGCAGACCTTTTGAAGCTAGAGTCCATGCGAGGCGGGTTAACGGAAGAGGAGCTGTCAGATATGCTGTGCAAGTGCACTTCCTGCGATAAGATATTTACGAAGCATGCCTTTTACTTGTACCACGTACATAACTGTCCTGCTCCTGCTTAGATGCATGTGACATAGACTTGGATTTCTTTTGCAGAATTAAGATGGTCTGAGTCCTAAGGGAAGATAATCACGACGAACAGGAGGAGCTAAGCACGACGATAAAAGTACATTTTAGGGAATGAAAAGCTTACCGTAAGTTGGTGACTCGGTGCGGCACCGGTGTTAAAAATGCAGTCGTGCAGTCGATACATTTCAAACTCCTAGAAATCGGTTGTGCGCACTTACAGAGAAGATGCAGATTCTGGCAGGAAACGTCAACACAAATCACACGATAAAACTTGGGATGATACACAAATCTTTGTCGCTTTCAAAGATTAAACGACGACTTAATGAGAACAATCCCTGCGGTTTATGGCGAAAGAGCACATCGATCAGATGTGCCGAGCTACATACTCTGCATCTGTGGTATTACTTACTGAGGTATGACATAATTGGAGCCTATGCGAGCAATCTCATGAAGAAGCCTGAAGCGTCATGCTCATCGAAGCCAGGATGCATCCGCAGCGTCCTAAACGAAGTCAACACAACGTCCGAGGAGCCAGCGGTCAAATGCAGGCCTGGAAAGAAGGTAGATACATAATCAGGTGGATATCCATATGAATCTCCTTCGGTCCACATAACATACCGAATTATTCAGA
>VJXU01006520.1:0-11750 GCA_008694245.1 Ganoderma sp. BRIUMSc | reverse complement strand
GGCCCCGGATCAAGTATCAAGAGCTGAGAACTCGTATGGGCATCATGCGTCTAGGTACAGCGGGGTGCCTCAAGTGCACGGACTTGCCTTGCTGCGAACGGTAAGTCCTGGTGGGTACCAATAGGCAAATACATTTCAGAGCGCACACGCCATTATCGGCTATTCCGGCCAGGGGGTCAACGAACAGCGACGAGTGCCAGCCGAGATGAATACAACGAAACATTGCAACGAAGTGCACGGACTCGGAAACCGGCGGCAACCACCTTCCACAACTTTCACGTGCAAAGGCACAGGATATCCTGGCGAAGGTGTGGAGCACGGTGTACTTGGACACTAGAACGTCGGAGTCGACTGCTGCGGCGTCTTGTAGCCGTGTTGCATCGGGAGGGAGAAAGTGGTGCCGCGGTTCGTTTCTTCCACTGAGAACGTTGTCATTGCCCACATAATCCAACTCAGAGGTTTATTTACAGCAAAATACACGTTCCACGTATAAAACATACAGATTTGAAACCTCGGCTACTGGACCTCGCCGGGCAGCTATTTAATAGACATCGGAACCGCATGCACAATTTCAATCGATTTTTTTGGCAGTTTAGGAGGGGGGACTGGAAAGAACTCATCAGAACGACAACCCAAGAACACCTCAGGGTTCAAAGCGCTTACACAGGGGCAACGCTGGTTGCGGGACCCGGAGCGGCGCTGAGGGCCGGGAAGGGAGTGGCAGCGCACTATCGACAGGTACAGCATGGTCAGCGACGACGATCCATGCGGACACGGCGGAACCGGGCACATGCATGAAAGACGTACCGCAGCCTGGACGTCGGCGAGGGACTTGCCGGCAGGGAGGGTCGGCGCGGGGAGCTGGACGCTGGCAGGGACGGGGATGACCTCGGAGCAGTCGGTGAGCTCAGCGGGGTTCTGGCCGAGGGTCGCGAGCTTGGCCATGACCGCCTCGAACTTGGAGACCATCGAGTCGTGGTCGACTGGCCGTGCATGCAAGCATGTTATCGCGTTAACTCAAACGGACAGCTGAACGCAGGTCGTGCAGGGGCTGCGGAGACTTACAGATGAAGGACTGCCATTCGCAGGCGGTGCGCGGGTCGCGGGCGAGCTCGTTGTCGGAGAAGAGGCGGAATTCGCCCAGGAGGGGCGACTCGACCTCGCCGACGTTCGAGCCATTCCCGGGGAAGAGCGTGCCCTCCAAGAGCGTCTACACGTTTGTGGGGTTCGCGTTAGCACTTAAAAGCCTTACTAATCCTCAGACACGGTGATCACTCGCCTCAACGAAGAACTGAGCGTCGAAGGAGCTGGGCGTCGAGTCAAACGGAGTGCCCTGTCCAAACTGTCACAAAAAGGTTGTTTGATGGGGAGAACGCAGATAGACTCACCGGGATGGTTGGGTCGACCTTGTCCTGGGCAGCAACGGTGTGCGATATAAGGAGGTCGACAATCTCGTTCGGCGAGAATCCGGCGTCACCCATGCGAGCCAGGATGGTGTCGGTGAGGTCCGACGGCTCGGGGACGAGCAGGTCGGGCGAGGGCTGCGAAATGTTCGAACGGCCGGCGAGGAACTGCAGCCGCGGGCCGCCCGCACAGTTGGAAACGCCGACGGCTCCGGCGAATTGGATGCTACCCGCAGGATATTAAGATGGCAAAGCGTATAGATTGAAGATCGGTGGACTTACAAGTCGCCGAAGGAGACGTTGTGCTTGAGTGCGAAGGGGCGCTGGGTCTCGACAATCTCGTCAACGCCAATGTTGGCGTCTGGGCAGTTGATCAGCCAAGGATATCATACAACATGATGCTATGCTCACGGAAGTTGGTCTCTATCTGAGCGAAGGCCATGATAGACCCATCTGTGGAGGTTAGGATGATGAGTTATGTCCCCCGGGGGGGAAGGTACTGCATTGTCTACCCACCAGCTCCTCCACCACTAGAAATCGTCAATTAGCAAGGAGAACGATGATGATAGACTGGAGACTTACCCGAACTTCCCCTGGGCTGTCAGGTTGGGAGAAAACCCGATAGCGTCGTGGAAGGTCAGCTGATTGGATACTCAATTCGCTGCAGTTGAAATAATTCTACAATGGCTCTTACGCGCAAAGACTGAATGGAAAGGCGCGTCAGCACGCAGATTCTCCTCCTCATGCCGAAGCTGCTCTGCTTACCTCGTGCACATCCTCGCCGCACTGGGCGTTGTCGAACCTAGAAACTGTGAGATTCGGCGTTCTGAGGTATGGCACAATAACGCACTCACAAGTTCTGTTGGATGTCATCCAAGACGTCAAACCAAACACAGCACTGCATATTGGGTAAGTATTGAGTCAGCGAGGAACTACGGATGAATAGCAGACTCACAGCGGCGTCCGCGGCGGTGCGGCCATTGCTGCAGGTCGCGCGGCGCATCGGCACCGCAGACACCAACACAGCTAGAGAGGTGAGTGCGACAATGGTCTTGGAGAACATGTTCAGTACGGCGGTTGGAGAGCGAGTGAGGCTGCAGGGGAGACTCGAGACGAGTTCTGGAGAACCTCATTGTCTCAACCACCCTTTATACTCCTTAGACGGTCAGAATATTGTTGGTTCTGGTCACAGGCCTCATGGTGCTCGAAACGTCTAAGACACATTTTTAATGTCAGATAAAACACGACGCAGCCCTCCGAGGAACACCGGGAGACCGTCAACCTCACTCCCGGGTAGACCTAGGGAAAGGCCAGTGACAGTCGTTCACAGTGTCTATCAAAGTACTCGATCTTCAGCAGAAGCAAATATAAGCTCGTGTGTACCTTCCGGTTCTGTCCACAGAGACGCGGGAGCGGCTCACACAACCGAACCAGGCCAAGGGGACGCGCCCCCAATCGACCAATGGGTTTGGTCATCGGCTTCCGTGCAGTGAAGATTCAATAGAAAACCGTCGCACGTACACTCGACGCCTTGTACCGGAAGCCCTCCACCCGGAGCCGAGGGTAATGGGTTCGGAACAGTTGACCTCACTAAGGAAGTCGAGCGCGGTTCCACTCCCGAAGGCATCCACTAGGAAGTCTTCGAGAGGATAGTTTACGCCCGACCGTCCTTTCCTTAGGGTTCTACAGACGCAAAGTCGGTGTTGCAACCCTTATATACCGGACTTCGTATTTAAAGCCTAATAAAAGAGGGTGTTAAGGAGCACGTCACATAGTAGTTCGCTCGAAAAAGCGCAATATGGTAACGGCGAACCTACTAGCGATGGGCAAATCTCCCGTGTCACTAAGTCATACTTAGTCACAACTTAGTCAAAACAAGGCTAAGTACAACCAGGTCCCACATTGAAGGGTGTGCAATGGCTCACCTCTTACTGGCTGACGTTTTTTTGTGTATGAGAAAGGAAAGCGGTGGGCTGAGATGGGCGTCGTGTGGGGGCCAAGCTAGCCTCATGCGGATCCCCAGCGAAGGTGCGCAGTAGGCAGAGCGTAGCCATCCGATCATCTTCACCGACAGAAATAACTGAGGTGACGTCAAGTGACTCTGCAGAACAACGTCCGTGAAGTTTTGCACACTCCACGTCCCGCTGAAGGTCGCTGCATCACTCACCTTCTGTGCTTTCGTCCTGTAGCGGCCAAATTTTAGCGCATTATACAACGGGCGACGACAAGTTTACTGTCGAGCTGCATTTTAATATTGCAGAATGTGGCATCCAGGCCTATGCCAGGAGTACGGATGGCAGCGGACGAAAACCCGGAGCGTGAGGGTGTTTGTCCAGCGGATCCAAGATGGTTGAGAGCAGGAAGCGTGGGAACCTGATACCAACGATCCCCAGTCCGAAAATAGCAGTTTTGGCTGCGCCGGCGACCAACTCCAGCGGAACCATCCCCTTGGCATATCCAGTCCACCCCCCACACCCACGCTACAATCTCTTGGGTGCGCTGCTATCGGTGCAATATCCGGTGCCAAGTCCGTGGGTCTTCATCAAAAGGGGTACCATCCTGAAGGCACCCATCCTGAGGCCATGGCTCCACCCAAACGCGCACCGTGCCAGGTGTGCGAGTCTGTCGAGTCCAAATATACCTGCTCCAAGTGCTCCGTGGTCTAGTAGATGAGAATGATTTGTCGCCTCCTCGTCAGGATACTGACCAAGCGGTCTGGCCAGCTGTTCCGTGCCTTGTTACAAACAACACAAAGGTCACCCGGCACCGGTCTCAATACCGTCTCCGTCTTGGACTCACAGGAAATTTTATCCAGAGACTTGTACATACACACAACAACCGGCAGAGTCCTCTAACGAACCTACGGTAGCGCAACATGAAGGGCCTGTTGCACCTAGTATAGAAGGTGTGCCGCGATGCGGGAGCCCGCTGTTCCCCTCTCAACTGGATAGTATTGAATCTCGGCATCTCAGGACCCGCTGCCGAGGCATCGGCGTCCGGTAAAGAGGTTTCTGTAGAGCTACCACCCCCTCCGACGAGAACATTAGCGTCCTTAAACTGGCCATATGTTCCCGAGGAATCGGCATATCCGGACCCGCTCAAGCGTGACGACCCCAAGCCTCTCCAAGTCCCCCAGTACGAGGCCATAGGTTTGTTAACATCTCATGTGTTAGTTAATTTGCGTGAGGTCTAACGCCTTCCGTACAGCTATGTCGCCCGCGATTCGTCGAATACTTAGTTCCAACCCTCGACTGCGGGAAACTTTACTTTCGGTCGACAAGCTTCGTGGTGAAGATCGCGAAATAGCGATACGGGACGCCCTTGGAGTTGGTGGATCAAGAAACACGGCCTTCACGTCCGTCGAGACCACCACCGACGACGATCGAAAAGCTTTGCGAGCGCTCGCAGAAGCCATAGAGAGCGCTGTGCGAGGGGAAAAGCGGGATGTGTTGGGGCTGGACTGGGACGCTACATAGCAAATTGGCAGTCGTCTATGGTGTGGGGAATATGCATTACAAATGTACTACGACGGACTGGATACACAAAGCAGATACAAAGCCAGATATCTACATAGCATTGGTGACAGAACTCATGACATCTCCTCGTCGGAGTCGGATATGGTCTCCTTGCTCTTGCTGCAGATGCGGAAAGACGATCAGTGGTGCGGCGAAGCGTATGATATTGCGATTACTTACTATTGCTTTTTGCGAGGTGCGCTCACCGCAGGCTCGTCATCGTCGTCATCCCGAACTGCCCGCTTCTTCGTACGCTGCAAAATCAACAGTAAGACTTGCGTTCTACGTCAAGACACCGAAGCCGACGAACCTTCCGCGGCTTTTGCTCCTCCTCGTCGCCACTAAACAGCGCCTCGTCCTCGTTCTCCGCGCCGGAGTCCGACGACTTCTTGATCTTTCCTCGCCGCTTCTTCTGCTTGGGCTCGCCCTCGATACCCTCGTCCCCGCTGACGTGCTCCGAGCGCTTCCCGCGCTTCGCCTTCTTCGCCGCCTTCTCCCGTTCTTCATCGCTCTCCATCCGTTTCACCTCCCTCGTCCACTCCTGCGCCTGCTCTCGCGCGATCCGCCGCGCCTCCGCGAGTTTCTCAGCCTGCTTGCGGAGCTCCTCCTGGCGCACACGCTAGCGATCGAGACAATATTAGTTTATAGTTCACACCCCACGAACGCGCAGTGAGAACTCTGCGGAGGGGTGGGGTATGGAACGGAAACGTACCTCTGCCGCGTCCTGCCGGTCCTTCTCTTCCTGCCGCCGCTGCCGCGCAGCCTCGATCTTGGCCTGCGCGTCCGCCTCCCACTGCCGCTGCGTCGCGAGGTGTTCCTCGCACCTGCGCAGCATGCTGTCACCGTACTTCCGGCGCTGGTCGGCGATGTCGCGACTGTAGGGCACCGCCTGGGACTTATCCGCGGCGAGGGAGGCAAACAGTTTCTGGGCGTGCCCGGCCTGCTCGATAGCCTTCTGCAGATCCTTGAGAGACCGCTTGGCAGGCGGCACCGAGATGAGCAGCTCGGCGGCCTTCTGCTGGATCATGGCGATATTGTAGAGGATCGCCTTGTCCGAGGGATGCAGGTGCAATGCCTGTTCAGATGCAATACGGATCAGCGGAAGTCCGCAGAGCCTCACGTGAGAACACCACCTTCTGCGCGTACTGCAACGCGGTGGTCATCGCGCTGAAGGATTGATCCTTGTTCGCCTTCGCATGCCATGCTCGGCAAAGGCATAGCAGAACCGGCACGTTCTGGTTGCTGTAGAACCGTTTCGACGCCGTCTCGTACTGCAACAACATCCCCGTCAGCAACCCTTCACCCACAACCCCAAAAATTAAGCACGAAACACGCACGCTCTCTATCGCCCTGTCGAACTCGTCCCGTGCATAGTAGCAGTGGCCCATGTTCGCATACACGCTCCCATCGTTGATAGACTCGCGCACTTTAGCAAAGATGTCAAGCGCTTCCCGCGAGTTCTTCATCCGCTTCACGTTCTCGTCCTGGCCAATTGGCCCCAGCGCACCACCGAGGTTACCCAGGGCATCCTCTGCGACGACGATAGCAAGGCCTTGAGCAGCGACCGCACACAGCGGGTCAAGCTGGAGAGCCTTCTCGTAGAACTCGGCTGAGCGCTGGAACCCGCGACGACGGTCTTTTATCCCTTCTGGAGAAAGGTCCCGGTTCTCTCTTGCTTGATGGTACTGAATCCAGCCGGCCGCGCAGAGAGAGTACACATCATACTTGTCGTGGTCGCGGAGGGTGAGGAAGACGAAGTCCTTAGCATATTTGGCCTGGTTGGACTGGACCAAGAAGTAAGTGTAGTAGGCACGAAGGTTGAGGTTATTTGGCTGGGACGCGAGCGCCTGCTTAACTAGCTCATGTGCGTCGTTGTACTGATTTAGGTCGGCGAGCATCTGGGCTTGTCGGACCTTGGCTGGACAAACCAATAAGTTCGCGAGCAGATTAGAATGGAGGAAGCACTGACCATCAGCGTACTCTGGATGCCTCGTCAGCAACTTGTCGTAAGCTTCCTTCGCCTTAGCGACATCCGCCTGGTCCTCGTACACCCGGGCGAGGTTGTACAAGATGGATGTCGACATAGCCTCGGCCGTCGACTGATCGAGACTCGCCGCGTGCGTGAGCGCATCCTCGTACATCGTTCTCGCCTCATCGAAATGGCCTTCCAGATGCTGAAGCGCACCCAGGTTGTTGATGAGACGGGGCTCAGTCTTTCCAGATGCTTCGCTATTTTGCAGCGCCTGCTTATATGCGCGCTCCATCCGCTCAATACTGTCGTCTTGATAGAGCTTAGCAATCTCGATGAACATGTCACTGTCCTCGCCGAGTTTGCGTGCGGACGGGGTGAGGTTCTGCGCCTGGCCGTTCAGCTGCGCCAAAGCGTCGCTGGAAGTGCCAATTGACTTGCACACGCGGTCGAACAGGTCCCGTGCGCGCGCCTTCTCCTCCAACTTGTCCTTGTCTGACATCCCTGGCCGCGAGGTCGCACGGATCGATGCGAGCATAGCCATGAGCTCCACAGACTTGTGGTTCTGAGGGGCCTGTAGGAAGGTATCGAGTGTGTGGATCGCACCAGCAGTCTCGTCTAGCAGCAGGTCAGCATCGTAAAGCGCATACACGCTCGCCACGCCCACCGTTTTTCAACTGGACCTGTGCCAGACCAATTGTCGCCAACACGCTGTCTTTGCGGGCATCCTTCGCCTTGGTAAAGTGTGATGAAGCATCCTGCAGAGAACCTTCTCGATGTGAAACTCTACCAGCACGAAGGTACCCATCGCAGAGGATGCCCTTGACGTCTGCGAACTGGATCGTGCGCTCCGCTAACTTCAACGCCTATTCAACGAGCGGTAAGCTAGCATACGCGCGTCAAGAAGTAGCTTTGACACTCGCCATCTTGGTCTGTCCCTTCTGCAGGAAGATTTCACACAATGCGTTTGCCGCAGCAGAGTTCCTCTTGTTGGCGTTGAACGCCCGCTCGATCAGACGAGTTCCGGTGAGGAACTCTTCTCGTCGCTCCTCCTCCGACCGAGTCTCATTTTTGCTGGCGTTCAACGCCTCGAGACCGAGCAGAAGCTGTGCAGACCATTCTTCGGGGTTCTATCCCCACACTTCAGCCACAGCGTCTTTCGCGTATGTTCGCCATACGCACCACTTCGACGCTTCGTTGCCATGCTGCCTTTGCTTTCGCCTTGTGATCCATTGCCCATAGACATAAGCCAATACCTATTCGTGGATCTGGGAGACACGTTGGATTGAGCTGTAGCACCCTTTGGAACAATTTGAGGGACTGGGGATATTGTCGTCGAGCATATGCAATCTTGGCCTGGAGAAAGAACCTAAGGACACGAAGACTGATGCACTGGCACAAAACCACCAACCTTTCCCAATAGTGCAACTACATTCGTTGGCTTGTCCAAAAGCACTGAATCAAAAGTCCTTGCAGCGTCATCCCATTGGCCAGAACTAAGCTGCAATATTCCTGCGTGATGAAATGAGCATTGAAGCGCTCTCTTCGAGGCATTCCACAGACCTCTTGTGAGAGAAGACAGCATCACGTAGGACTCGCCGCTCTCCGCTGCCGCTCGCTCTCCAGAGTTGAAGTATGACGTCGCCTCCTTGTAGTAGTCTTCCCGCGGGCGCTCCGTGACCATCCTGTCATGAACTAACAACGATGAGACAAGATACGCGCATCTGTACATAGCAACTCACTGGCATTATTGAGGATGAGCTTCGGTGCTTGCGCAGCCTGAGCAATCGAGAGTGTGGCCAGGAAGGATAATACTGGAGAAATGCCCCCAGAGCCAGAAGCGTCTGTGTCTCGGAGGGCTTTGAGAGGGTAAGGAGTGAGATTGAACCCAATGAGCGGACGTAACGCACCTTGCAACGCAGCCTTCGCGATCTTCTCAGCAGCATCCAAAAGGCCCCTCCGCCAATACTCCGCCGCTAGCCTCGTCCATATCCAGACTTTGCATTGCCCCTCCTTCAAAACCTCGAGCAAGTCATCCGGGTTGGGATCGAGACTGTCCAGTTCAACAGTGATGACCTCTTGCCCACCGAGTTCGATGTCAATGGTGCGCCCAGGAGGCGGGGAAGACGTAGAGCCGTTCATTGAAACCGTGCCCAGTAATTAGTTTCGTAGAGCCCAGCGGTGTACAGATGGCATAAACAAGAGCCAAAGGAAGGCGCAAGAGGTGGTGGTCGTGGGAGGAGAGTCCGGCCGAGCTCTGACTGGAGCTTGGCAGCGTCGAGGCTGAGGGCCACCGTCACTGCTTAGACGCCCACGGCGAGACGCGTTGTTTGGTCTTGTTGATCAAACGTCGGCGTCAGTGGGACCACGCCCGTCGCCGCCGCCGTCGACGACGACGACAACACCCTCCCTCGCTGATTTCTGGCTCTCGAATCCTCGGACCACATTCACCCTTCTCACCCCACCGACTCCCACGTTCAGGAGGCCGCAGAATCCCGCCACATCGTCGACTGGGACATCGTCGTCATCCTCAACCACCCGCTCCCGATCCCACGGTGTTCCGGCTGTATTCTGCTTAACCTTCTTCCTCCAGCGCATCGTTCTGGATAGTTCGCGACCGCTACGAGGCCTGGGGACCCTCCCTACGGGATTCCTTGCGGATTAGACCTATCTGCTTCATAACAAAGGACACGGCTTGGAGCGGCCTGTTCTGGACGAATTTGCTGCGTTTTTTCGCTGAAAATGACGGTGACGCACCGGAAGCGACATTATCAGCCAGAGGAGATCCAAAGTACGTCGTGGGCGATCTCTTGTCCCTGGTGGCCATATTCCTTCCTCCTCTTTGGGATTCTCACGCACCTTGCCTCGGATTACGTAATAGCCGTCAACGAGCCAGGCCTGCAGATCCAATGCGACGGCTGCGCCTGCGACCTCACGCATTCCATTCGAATGAAATGCGCAGACCCCGTATGCGAGACTGGAGACGGCGTTGACATATGCCCATTATGTTTCTGCCATGGAAAGGAGTTTGGAAACCACAAACGTGGCCATGCTTATCGCGTTGTGGTCAGTCAGGTTATCCATCGGCCGAGCGCTGTCGTGACTCATCATTTCCAGGAATTGCACTCATACCCGATTTTTGTCGAGGACTGGGGTGCCGATGAGTGAGTGCTACGTGCTCTCATACAGACCATGCACTCACAAACACTAGGGAATTGCTGTTGCTTGAGGGCATTTCCCTGCAGGGTCTGGGCAACTGGCAAGCGATATCGGAGCACGTCGGGACAAGGACAAAAGAGGAGGTAGAAAAGCACTACAACTCAGTCTACATAGACTCCCCCACTTGGCCGCTTCCTGTGCGTCAACCCCATTCAGCGCCTATCATCTCTTCCACTCGTACTCCCACTTACACTTCGTCTTTCCCTCTCTGCAGCGCATGGACGTGGACTTCGAGATCGACCCCGCTGAATTTCACGAAAGGAAGCGACGTCGAATATCTTCCATGACGACCAACGCACCTCCCCCACACAAGGTCGCCCCCGTCTCCGCTCCCGGTGTACACGAAGTGGCGACATTCCTCCCTGGACGACTCGAGTTCGAGCATGAGCTCGACAACGAAGCTGAAGACATTGTGAAGGACTTGGAGTTTGGTATCTGCTTTGAATGGGGCGGGGACCAGATACCCGAAGACGAGAATGACCAGGACGTGAAGGCACGTGCGAAGTGGGCGGATGAGATGAAGGCCGCAATGCAGGCGAAGGATACGTTCTCCGGCAAGCGGCTGCCAAACGGGCTTGTCAACGGCGTTGTCAATGGGTACCATTCGAACGGCGACACGCCCCGCCGAGATCTGAGTTCGAAGCCGGACGACAAGAAGGACGACGAGGCGGATGAGGGCGACGAGCAGACCCAACCCCCACCATACGAGACTCGGGAGTCTCTCGCATTCAAGCTGTCGTTGCTCGAATCCTACTACCAACGTGTCGAGAAGCGGCACGAGGCGAAAAGCATCATGTTTGACAGAGGGCTCCTCAATTACAAGCAGGTGAGCGCAACCTCGGCCGTTGTCCCCGCCACGCCTCGCTCATTACGGCGTGGTCTAGATGCAAATGGCGGAGAAAAGGCGGCAGAAGGACGACAAAGACATCCTCCACCGACTGCGGCCGTTCGCACGTCTGCAGACGGCGGAGGATTTCGAGCAATTCCAAGCCGACATCCTCTGTACGTACTCACAGTTTCAGACGCCCATAACCCTGCTCCCAAGCCGCGCGTGACTCATCGTCCCCACGTAGATGAACACATGCTTCGCAAGCGCATCCAAGAGCTCCAGCACTACCGGCGAATGGGCCTCCGCACCCCTGCAGACATTGAGAAGTACGATGCAGATGTGGCCAAGCGGGTAAGCTCCCTTTCTCCCAGTCCAACCTTCGACGTAGCTGACGACGTGGAAAAGAACTCCGTCAAGGCGAACGTGGCTGCGCGTGACTACTACTCAGAACGACGGCTGGCAGGCGGTCGTGCGTCTAACGGACCTGATCCACGTCGTGGAAGCATGGATGGGGACCACGAGCGAGAAGCGACTCCCAAGCTCAGCGCGTCCGGCGCCTCGGGCACGGGACCTCCCGCGCGCAAGTTGCGTACGTACATGCCCTGCTTATCGCTGTCACATCTGTGCTGTGCTCACATGCCGCCGTGGTCGCCGCCATCACCGCCGCTTTTACAGCCCAGCCGCTCAACCTTGCGAACAGCCCCGCGCTGCACCTGCTCACGCCAGAGGAGCAGACGCTCTGCTCGCAGCTCCGCATCCTCCCAAAGCCGTACCTCGTCATAAAGGAGACGCTCGTGCGCGAGTACGCGCGGCGT
>VJXU01006386.1:0-10390 GCA_008694245.1 Ganoderma sp. BRIUMSc | reverse complement strand
CGCTAAGGGAGACGGTGAGTGTTCGATTTGATGGTCTCCTATCTCGATGGCTCGGTGTATGGGGATGTCCGGCTCTGTTTCTGCTCTCGGAGATGGGAGCCTTTCGGAGGGCACGGCCATCGTCGTCTTTGCTTGGCGTTGCGGGTGCTGCTTGGGGGTGCCGTGTGGGGGTCTCCGGCGGAAGCTGCCGTTGGCGCTGGGTGGTGCACACTGCGGCGCCACGCAGTGCCAACGTCGACAGAATTCGAGGGGTACTATCCGCGCATGTTCTCCCCGTTTGTCTGGACAGAAGAGGCTATGTTTTTGGATTGTGTCATTGGGCAGGCCGTCCGGGAGACCCTGGGTTCGTTTTATTTTGTATGAGGGCTATATGGCTGCAGTGGGCAGGGGCGAGTGAGTCGGCAGCCATCAGGCACATTGCTACTTCCTGGAGAGACCCTGAGCTTCCCTCACGTCCTGGGCAAGCGTCTCAGGTTGCTTCAAGGCGTAAAAGACTCTGAGACAGTGCTGCCTTAGACCCTGAAGCCGCTTCTCCAGGCACTCAGGGTCGTTCAGGAACGCACAGGGAGATGCGATCTTGCTGAGAGCCTGAGCGTCTCCCACCTCCAGCCTATCGATGTATGTCAAAAAGTTACAGCTGTTTGCAAAACGATCGTCGTCTCCCGAAAAACTCCTTCTGTCGGCTAGCTAGCTGACGCTGAGGAGACCTGGAGAAGGCTCAGTATCTAATGCCTGAAGGCCTCCCTTGCGCACGACCTACCAGGTGCGTCGCAAGGTCGCAGCCTCGCGCGGGTATGAGTGACCGCACAGTCAGTCTGGGGTTCCGCGATGGCCACGCTTCATATAAATATGGCCTCGCGCACCATCCCCCACTGGTACGAGGAGGAACGCTGTTCACTCGCGCGCATTTGTGCGATGAGACGCACTCGGTCCTCTGTGCTCCCAGCCTCCCTTGGCGTGGGTCGTGCCGAACTTCTCAAAGGGGTATCAGCGTTGGCAAGCTAGCTGAGCTGTACAAGTTTTTTCCACCGGAGATGACTGGTTTTGCAAACAGCTGTATCATGTCAAGTCACCGGCATACTGCAGGCGGGCTAAGTTGCCACCTGCGATATGCTAGTGCACTAGCAGTTTCTACTACCCTCAGGCTTGAGGACTACTTACTTTGTATCCAGGAACTGCAGATTGAGCAGAACAGCCTATCAAGACAAGCGCCCCCATTTCCCGATCCTGGCGGGCCAATTCATCACTGGACAAGTCCGCTTCATCTTGCATGCTGGGAACATTCTCAGGATGAGAAGGAGCTACGTATTTGGTGGTGCTATTAGCCGTGTTCAGCATCTACATCTCGAGACGATGGTCAGATTTCTGATATCCACCACCATACTTCTTGCCAAGCTGAGACTCTGCTGGGTGTGGCAGCAGTCTCGTGCCAGAAATTCTGTGAATGCTCGCCATGACTCATGTCTCACTCGTGTCGAGCACGATGCCGGGGCCCCTCACGGTGGATAACGTACAGCTCGGGCGGCGAGATGCGGGTCCAAGTCCCGGTATCCCTGATGTCACACCATTGTTCGGTTCCTTTGGGTGGAAGTGTTCCGTTCGGATACTAATCTTACAATTTTATCCCTTCAGGGCAGCAACGCAGAGCGCGCGGTCGAGTGGCTCTTCTCACACCCCGACGACACCGGCGAGGAGGCGACTTCTGGGTCCTCCGGGGCGGCTCCCACAGCGCAAATAAGCGGGAGCTCTGAGCTCCCCGCGCGGATCCGTCTCAAGGCGTTTATCTCGCACAAGGGCCCGTCCGTCCACTCTGGACACTACGTCGCGCACATCCGGACGGAGACGGAGGGGTGGGTGCTGTTTAACGATGAGAAGGTCGTGAAGGCGGACGCCGAGAGCGTGCGGGAGCTCAAGAAGCTCGCATATCTGTACGTCTTCGAGAGGGCGTAGGCGGGTTGGCCGCGGCGTCTTCGAGGCGGCGTAAAGCGTTGATTATCGAGTCTGGGCCTGGATGATCTCGGGACTTGGGCAGAGGGTGGAAATAAGGTGGACGATAAATCATTAGACCGCGATGATGATGGCTTTCCGGACGCGCGGAGGCCACGAGTGCGGGGAAGGGCCTGGCGGCAGGCAGAGAAGATGGAGAAATTACGTTGTAATCTAGGTACACTTCGCGCTGTCGGACCGCCGGACACGAATCATTAGTCTCCGAATAGATATGCGAGTGTGGCTTTTTGACTGAAGATGCGAAATATTTGGAGAGGCGGCCAATCTGAGAGGGGATCAGAGTCAGACGGCGATGAACGCAGGACTTGCCCGATTTGAAACTCCGACCAGCAAAGGTTTTGCACGCGCTCGAGATTTCTCCATCGCCGGCCTTTGTCTCCTCGTCCCATCCCTGTCTCCCTCCCTCATTCCCCCGCGCATCGACGAGCTCGAACCCAACGCCGAGCACATCGCACACCCCCCGCGCACACACCATGTCCGTCAACATCCCCATCAACCAGGTCGATCCGACCGCCCCGACCCCGCAAAACACCCCGCTCACCCATGCGCCCATCGCCCAGGGCCTCTCGCGCCCCACCGTCCCCGACATCACCGAGGACAACGAGCCCGACGAGGACGAGCCCGCGGGCACGATCCAGCAGGCGATGATGGGCCTCGTCCACGGCAAGCTCTCCGGGCTCATCGGCAAGAGCTCGGGCTACATCGAGAGCCTCCCGGTCGAGGTCAAGAAGAACATCGAGGCGCTCAAGGGCGTGCAGGTCAAGCAGGTCGAGCTGCAGAACCAGTACAAGCGCGAGTGTCTCGAGCTCGAGAAGAAGGTCCGTCGTCGATGTCCGATTTTTCTTTCTGTGTCTTTGTGGGGAAAGAGGCGTCGCGATGGAAGGGATCTTGCTCCGGGAAGGGGGCGATTCCCAGGCGATCTCGTTGTATGAAGAGCAGGCGAATTTGATCGTCGCATGCTCTGCAAAGTGGGCGATCTGCGTGTTCGTGGGACATGTCCTAGCCAGGCATCCTCGGGCATAGCGAGAACACGGGGTATTTCCGCCTGGAGGTCACGTCCTCTGCTTGGAGAACATCAATCACCCCTTAGACGATGTGTTGTGATGTCCTCGAAAGCTGCCGTCGCCTTTCGTTAGGTGCCATGATCCGATCCCGCGGCGGTGGCGTTGAGGGCAATTCAATGCTGGCGGTCGTGATGGCGGGTTTGCCGTGGATAAGTCGGCCCCGAATGCCATACATCCATCCGTTTATGACCCTGCTTTTACGTCCCAGATTGATGTCCATCTCTCCGAGCATCTCGTCTCCCTTACCACCCGACGCCCACCCATCCGTTCCAAGTTCTTATTGTGTACCTCCGGCGTTTTATCAACCTACTAACCACCTGTTGTTACAGTACCTCGCACTCCAAAAGCCGCTGTATGAACGCCGGCATGCGATCATCTCTGGTGCGGCACAACCTACCACTGAGGAAGTAGAGGCTGGCGAGGAGCAGTCGATCAAGGACGATCCCGACTACACTCGCCTGCCGAAGGACGTCGAGCCTGCCCCAGCTGGCATCCCCGAGTTCTGGCTCACGGCACTGCGTACA
Organism: Ganoderma sp. BRIUMSc; assembly: GCA_008694245.1. Lineage (NCBI taxonomy): Eukaryota > Fungi > Basidiomycota > Agaricomycetes > Polyporales > Polyporaceae > Ganoderma > Ganoderma sp. BRIUMSc. The sequence continues at coordinate 6,795 of VJXU01006386.1, read as the reverse complement.
CACGTCCACCTCGGCGAGATCATTACCGACCGCGATGCCGATGCGCTGAAGGCGCTCACCGACATTCGCATCGAGTATCTGCCAAGTACGGAGACGAAGCCCGGGTTCAAGCTGCTCTTCATCTTTGGCCCCAACGACTTCTTCGAGAACGAGGTCCTGGAAAAGACGTATCTGTACCAGGAGGAAGTTGGGTACTCCGGTGACTTCATGTACGATCGCGCGATCGGCACGGAGATTAAGTGGAAGGAGGACAAGGATCTGACGAAGGAGTTTGAGGTTAAGAAGCAGCGCAACAAAAGTGAGTCTCGCTTGCTCGCGATTAGCCTTTTACCTTTGTTGATCCGCGAACCTCGTTCCGTCACACAAGACACGAACCGGACTCGCCTGGTCAGGAAGGCCCGACCCACAGCGTCGTTCTTCAACTTCTTCTCGCCGCCGCAGCCGCCTTCGGACGAAGCGATTGAAAGCGGAGACCTCGAGGAGGATGAGCTTGAAGAGCTCGAGGAGAAGCTTGAAATCGACTACCAGCTCGGGGAGGACATTAAGGAAAAGGTGCGTCGCGTCAATCACCCATGTCTCTCTCTCTCTGACGTCATTGTTTGTCACAATAGATCATTCCCCGCGCGATCGACTACTTCACCGGCAAGGCACTTGAGTTTGAGGACTTCGATGAGGACGAGGACTTTGACGAGATCGACGACGACGACGATGACGAGGATGAGTTTGAGGACGACGTATGTTTGTACCCCTGTTTCTTCTCTTCCGCCCCAAGCTGCTGACTGCTTTATTCGTGTGCTCAGGATTCCGACTCAGATGGTGACGTCCCCGCGAGAAGACGCGGACCGCCCAAGGGTCGCGGTGCCGGCGCAAATCAGAACACGAACCCCGAGGAATGCAAGCAGCAGTAATTGCCCTCCTGCTCGTCTAATGCATACACACGTACGGTACATACATACATATGACTTCCCCCTCGACACTTTTTGCTGTGTCCGCTGTTCACGTCTGCTGGGCTTGGGCGAGGGTCAGTGTACCCCTCGCTCGGTTGTGTGTTTCGCCTTAACGAACGAAACGTCTTCGCCTCCCTCCCCCATTTCCCGTCTATCCTAATCGGAAGATAGTCACGCCTTACCGTGTAGCCCTTCTTATCCCGACCTCCCCCCCTCGACTCCCCCCTTCCCCTTTTCCGCTCTCCAATGTTTACTGGTCTGTTTTCCTGCTGGCATATAAAGTAAAGTTGTAATCGCCGTACGTCGCTCTGCCATCCCCATGTATTACAAGAGTCTGAGTCTGTTGAACTGCGCATGCACGAGGCGTATTCCGTTTTCGGGTTCGACTGGGTCCTCTTGCCGCTGCGCCTTCTGTTTCTGTCTTGTCCGGATCACGTTCTTGCCCGCCCTTCCTCCGGTTATGCATGGTCACCGGAGACGAGACCAGCTCGACAAATATGGCACAATTGAAAAGCTGAGTCACGGAACACCGATTCTTACTAAGTCTAAGTGCTCGTATACGCAGGGCACTTGTGGAGTCGAGAGTTGAACGTTGAACCTCGAATTCTTGCCCACAGCCTGCTCATACATACGCGTACTTACGCACGTCTGCACGATGTCGGGCACGGACACGGGCACGGCTAACCCTCTCAGCGACGTGGAGGCGTACGTGTTCGACGTGTTCGGCACGGTCGTGGACTGGTACGGCAGCGTCACAAGGGCTCTCGAGGCGTTCGCGCCCGCGTCGTTGCAGAGCGAAGGTATGGTTGCTGTCGTCGGATCCGGAAGGATACGTATACGTTGCTGATGGACGGACGCGGAACTTCCTACTTCTTCTTCGCTTGCGAGGGAAGACTGGGGGAGCTTTGCGAAGGAGTGGAGGAAGGGATACGGCGAATACACGTACGTCTCGAGTTATTGGGCATGGGGTCAGGTCTTGCTGCAGCTGGGTCTCCTTCCCATGTTGGCCCCGCCTCATTGTCTTTTCTCTCTCTCTAGGAAGCGGGTGGCGCACGGTGGGGAGGGGTCGAGCAATGCGGACGTTATGCACAGAGAGGTATGGCTCGAAGTTCGAACACCGCCGGCGAGTCCGGGTGGTCGGCCTCCGAGTCCGAGTCGCTGACCGAGACCGGACCGACGACGGTAGATCCTGGACGGGATGCTCGCGTCCGCCCGCTGGGAGCACCTCGCTCCTTTGTGGGGCGACGCTGAGCGGGGGGAATTGGTGCAGTTCTGGCACAGGCTCGATGGTAAGCACGCCCGTTCCTTTTGCGGCCTGCTGATTGACTGTACGCACACCACACGGGTAGGATGGCCGGATGCTACGGCGGGGCTGCGCGCGATGAAGAAGAAGGCGATCATCGGGACGCTGTCGAACGGGAACGTGCGCCTCCTCGTTGACATGGTCAGGACACCTCCACCCGGGAGTTTGATCTTGGATTTGCACACTCACTTGTATTATGTGTCTAAGGCCAAGCACGCAGACCTTCCTTGGGACGTCGTGTTCGCGGGGGAGCTGCTGGGTTCGTACAAGCCGTGAGTACCCAGCAATAATTACCTCCATCGTCTCAACGTCCTGAAGGCTAGATGCAGAAACCCGAAGACGTACCTGGGAGCCGTGCATCACCTCGCGGTTACCCCCCAGAGGTGCGCGATGGTCGCCGCCCACATTTACGACCTCCGCGCCGCGGCGAGCCACGAGCTGAAGACGGTGTATGTGAGGCGGCCGACTGAGGACGGGGATGTCAGAGATAGTGTCAAGAGCAAGGCGGAGGGCGGGGAGGTGGATCTCGTCGTGAATTCCTTCGAGGAGTTGGCGGCTTTGATGCCGTGAAGATGATACCGGAATCCGAGTGCAGCTGCGGCACGATCCTAGTATCGGTCTTCAGGGAGATGGACTTCTAGATCCGGGGACAGTCTCGAAGTCCCCTCGAGGTTGTCTTGAAGGGGGCATTTTCAGTTTTTGTGTTTTCGGCAAAGTTTGGTGGTTAACGAGAATGATCATCGACCGCGCCAGAAAGTGACTCCACGATCGACCCGCCCGAGTCACCGGCTGCGTTGAGATGTAACTCGCATGCAGGACAGGTAACCACGCTAAGTAACGAATGCTGCACGGTCTCTGCCATCTGGGAGGGTCGTCTGGATGGGCATTGATGGGAGCACACGAGAGGTGGTTCAGTCTGAAGGAAGTTGGACGTTTGAACCCCGCTCTAAGATGTTGAACCTGCCTGATTGGGAAGCGGGACGCGCGCGTGGGAACGGCTGCGCGGGGACAACGCGGACATGCGTCGCGTCGCGAGTACAGCGCGCCCTTTGTTCTTGACCCTTCCCCTCCTTCTGCCCGGCCAGCTCGCCGTTCTGCTCGTCGACGGCGGCAGCATGCCCGACGTCTCGTACTCTGCGCTCGCCAACTGGGACGGACGGCTCTCGGCGCCTGGCAGTATCAACGGCGACGAAATTCCTTCAGGGTCATCCACACACCCGCCAAGTCCTCCCCGAAGCGATCCAACCCCCAATGGATATTCCCATGCGGTTGTAGTAGGCAGCGTGGCTGTAGAAAAGGGTGGAGTAATGGACTCTCCGAATGTGGTCGCGGAGCGCACAGAGAGGGGTGCGGGGAGCGCGCCCGAGAAGGTACGTCGACGTGCGAATCGTTTAGTGCGAAGCCTACGAGGGGTTCGTGATAATCATCGCAAGCAGGAGGCACCGCCGCCAACGTTGGCTCCCGAGCACCTCGGCGCCGCACCAGACGACTCAGAGCAACCAGCATCGTTGCGCAAAGAACTACCCCCATCCTGCTCGCAGGCTCTTCCCATCTCACCTCAGAAACCGATGAGCCGTGCGTCTCATCAAGCGTTGCACTCGCCAACGCGAGACAAACGGGATCACTCGCGGCCTCGTCCCCCTCCACACGACGACGACGCAGACTCGCTCATGGATGCAGATGGAGAGACGGATCACGAGAGCGAAGCGTCCGTGTATCCCATCCAAAACGCCGTCGAATCTCCTACCGCTACTGCCAACGTGAGCAGCTGTTCGGGACTTCAGTCGGTCTTCTCACATGTTTTCCTAATTCAACGCCATTTTAGGCATCGACGCGGGACTCGACGGAAGCTACAATCGTCATGCGGGCGCCCTCGGTCAGTAAGAGACAGAAGTCCCCCATCAAGGACCCATCAGGCAACGGATTCATCGAAGGCGCAGAGGAAACGCATGTATCGCGATCGGTGAGTCCATTCCTTCCGCGCAGTTCAATCCGCAAGATATCGACACCACGCCCTCTACGCCGCCCAGCCTACTCCACGACCTAACCCCAGTCCTGCTGTGACACGTTCGCCTACTCGTGCTGCGGCGCATCAAGCTTCGCCCCTTCCTGTACCTTCGGGCAGCGGACGGTCGGTCCCATCCTCCAGCCCGCTGACCTCTCCCGACATGCCCCTCCACGACCTCCCTGTCCTCCGAGCTTCCTCTACCGTTGTATCTTCCAACCCCCGGCCTGCCAAAAAGCGCCGTCTCAACCGCGCATACGTTGAGGTTCCCCCATTACCTCCGTGGCGTCGGCGCGCGTCTTACATGCCCGCGTTGGCGCTGTTTGACCGTGCCTTCCGAGAGGAGGACGACGACGATATGGGTGAGGACTACGCAGCTGGGCTCGGGCTGGTGCTCAATGGTGTGGCCGCCGTGAACGAGCCGGACGTGTCTGTGTCTACGTCTCCGGCGAGGGCTTCTACCAACCGTCGCCCGATCCGTTCCTCTAGGCTGCGCGCGAGGGAGTCGTTGGTGAGGGAGCTCCCGAGTGTCAGAGCTGCGAGCGTCAGCACGTCGGTGTTGAAAAAGCGGGGAAGACCACCAGCGCCGAAGAATGCGGAGAGGGCGGAGAGTGCTCTACCGGCTGAGGAGTCGCCAGCACCCAGGCGCAGGTCAGGACGAGGAGCTCGGGCCGAGGAAAAGGAGGAACAACCTAGCAAGGGGAAGAGCAAGGGGAAGGGGAAAGGGAAGGAGAGGGCTCGGGAGGTCGATGCTGAGGTGGAGAACCAAGAAGGTATTGTGGAAGAGCATCCACCGCTGGGAGGAGAGGAGGGGAGGGAAGAGAAGGAGGAACTTTTTGACGACAACCTGGAAGAGGAGGATGAGCCACATCTACCTGCCGACAATCTGGAGCTATACCTTCCGTCGGTGCGGATCCAGATCGGGACGTACCCTCAAGCGGCGGACGAGGTGCTGCACGTGGCGTTCCAACGCCTGCTCATTGCGAGTAAGAGTTCCGTTTGGCCCCCTCGCAGTGAGCAGAGCGTGACGTCGAGCCATTACCAGGCAGCATCCGTTATTATTGATCCGACTGCATCATCTTCGTCTACAACGCCTCCTCCAGCACCTTCTACTTCGACTACAACCCAGCACCTTCCACCTACTGAATTACCTACATCAGCATCTCGACCTTCTCCTCCATCTTCCGCCTCCGCCAAGGACAACAAACCTGAACGTTCTCAGCCAATTAGACCGCTACCGAGACTCTCACACTTGAAGTCCATCGCGTCACGTTCTGCCAACCCCGCCTCGGCATCGTCCGCCTCTTCCCTTCCAGGTACTGCCAATGAGCCGTCTTCGCAACCCTCCAAATCGTCCTTATCTACGCATACCACTCGGACTTCGTCGGATGTCCCTTCCGCCATGACTGCAACACCAGCACAGGCTATTCTCTCTCAGACCTCCCAATCACCTCTGAAACCCTCACAGCCGAGTATCCATCAGCACCATGGAATCGACTCCACCCAGACGCTTGCCCCTCATAGCCCTCATCCTCCTCGAAGCGATGCGCGTACAGATTCTCAGCAGAGCTTTGACTTCAACTCAATATTGGTCGATTTCGAACCACATCCTGCCACCTCTCTGGCGTCAACGTCTCCTTCTCAATCCCAGTCATCTTTCCCCGCTGGCCCGCCATCTGGGACAGTGCTACCGAGCCCGCCGGGAGGGTTTAAGACCCTCCAACACATCCTCACTCACTTCGGGCCCGGCCACAACTTGGTCTCGCCCGACAGGGACGGGTCCCACCACGACGTGCAGCAGAACTCACCAGCCGTTGCTGCACAGAGGACCCCGCCAACGCCCGGGGACAAGTTTCTCAGGTCTGTCGGATACGAAGGAACGGAGCTACAGTGCGGCAGCTTCTTTCCGTGGGTGCTCGACGACAGCAGTGAGCAACACCTCGACCTTGACCCAGGCGTCCCCGGCGGCACGATTGACCCTTCGCTCCTTGGTGGGCCACCGCCCGAGGCGCGTCCGCCCTCGATGTCTCCGCAGGGCTCCTCCCATTCCCATTCCCACACCGGTCCCGTCGCGGGTCCGTCGCGCCTCCCAGACGTCATCGACCTGACCCTCGAGGTGTCGTCAGAGTCGTCCGCACAGTCTCACTCGCCTCGGACGCCGCAAGACTTGGGGTCGGACTCTGACTCGCATTCGGAGCCGGGCGGGGACGTCCCGCTCTCCATGATGCTCGAGCGACAGTTCCCCGCGCTGTCGAAGGATTTGCCTGTCGTCGAGGTGGAGGGCAGGCGGCCGCGCCGCTTGACTGAGCGCGCCCTTGCGATGCAGCATAACTTCGACATTGGCTTGTCGGACGAGAGCTATGGAGGATTCTTGAGGGGCTCTGCGTCCCCGACCAAGAGCAAGAAGGGGGCAGGTAAGGATCAGGCGAAGGTGGGTGGAAAGCCTTACTCGAAGAACGGCGTAGGGAAAGGGAAGGGGAAGGGGAAGGAAAAGGCGAGGGCGGGAGCGGAGGAGTGCGAGGGCGAGAAGACCATCAGGG